>PVIU01012512.1:0-59744 GCA_004026605.1 Ondatra zibethicus | reverse complement strand
AGCCCCCTCACCCTGTCCCCAGCTCCCTCACCTGTCCCCAGCTCTCTCTCACCTGTCCCCAGCTCCCTCACCCTGTCCCCAGCTCCCTCACCTGTCCCCAGCTCCCTCACCCAGTTCCTGCATCTCTCTCAGGCTGCCTTTAGCTTCTCATGTCTCTGTGTTTCTCTGTATGGCACCAGGTGCTTACTGAGCACCTACAAAAGTACCAGGTGGTGTGCTTCCTGGCACTTGTTTCCATGCCATGATGCACCTGTACCATTAGCATCCTTCAATTTTCCAGATGAGAAAATTTAAGACTCAGAGCTAAGTAGACACTTACCTGGATCTCTTCAGCAAAACAAACAACCACACTGTGATACGGACTCTGGTTTGTCAGACTTAAAAAACGGTGTTTTCCTATGCCTTACAAGCACTTCCGAGAGTGGCCCCCTTGGAACAGGTACAGGGGAGGTGGGGATGAACACATCAGTGGAAGAAAAGCTGAGATGTTGACTCTGGGGAGCTGTTGTTGGTGGCTCCCTCATCTCAGTGAGTTATTTCCAATCCCCATGAGCAGCATTCGCTCTGCAGGTTAAGAAGTCTGTTACTTTTCTTTTCGGGGATAGGGTCTCATTAGCCCAGGCTGCCCAGTGCTCACTGTGTAGCCACCATGTCTGGGCTATGCCTTGCTGATGCTCAAACCCAGAACTTCATGTGTGCTAAGCAGGTACTCTCTCATCTGAGCTACATCCCCAGCTCAAGATATCAGTGAATTGTCACTAGCTCTGTCTCTTTGCTGCTTATCCACCCATGGAACCCCTAGAGCCCTCTTTCCTCACCTCTCACTGTCCTTTGTCTGTCTGTCTGTCTGTCTGCCTCACATTCTCCATCAGCAGGCTCTGAGCCAGACTGATCAGGTGTGACACCCCACTTTACTTCTGGACTACAGTGGCCCAGAGGGAGGGTGTCAGCCACTCTGTACTTTAGTATGTCCACCAAGAAATGGCAGAGGACAGCAGCACCTTAGGTATTTTCCTTACTTGAAAGATTAGTTCTTTGAGGTTTTCATTCTGTGTAATTTAATCACATTCACACCCCTGAACCAGCTCCTCCTAGAACCATGCCCCTTCTCTAACCACCCAAATCTGTGTCCTCATTTTGCTTTTTAAAAAGCTTTGAAGTCCAGTTGGGGCAGCAACATCATAAGGTCAGTGGATGACTAAGCAGATTATTTTGTGCAAAGGATGTGATGCTTTCCCATCATGCTCTCTGGGCACAGATTAAGAGCCTGCCCTGCCCATTAAGAACAAGGTCATGGGTTCTTAAAAGTCCATGGCTACATCTTGCCAGCTCATGAGTGTGCAAAGGTCTGGTGTACTGATGTTCCTCCCCCATGGGGTCAGAGGAGTTTGTGTGTGCCAGTTTCTGGAAGCCTTGACTTTTAGACTCAGAAACAGCACTGTCTATCTGGTCTCTTCCTCCCAAATCAGGACCAGTAACAAGTTTATTTACCTCTGCAACAGGTGGTTGGTCATTTTAACAGAGAAAGAGACAACAATGTGAACACATTTGCCACAAAAAGGGGAGTTAGGGCCTGAGTCCCGCTGAGATGGGCAGGATGCAGGTTTACCATGATAAAGGAGATAGACCCCTTCCTGCCAGACACCAGTTATACTACAAACATCCCAGTTCTTTGAGGTCAGATGATTAATGAAGAACAGAGATGCAGAGGAGAGAAGAAACGGGGGTGGGGGATCAGGAGTGGGGGTAGAGGATGGAGAGAAAAAGGAAACAGAGAGCACCATACCCTAAGGGACAGAAAAAGGCTCTCAGACATTGAGGTACATAGGCAGAACAACACAGGGAGAGAGTGACCACCTCAGTCAGAGAGACGCAGGACCCCATGGAGACATGTCTCCTAACAGCTGTGTTCCTGTGTTATCAGATCCCTGCTTCACTGTCTTCTCTACCTGTTCTGCATCCTCCTCTGGATCTCACGTCACAGTTGGACCTTCTCTCTGTTTCTCTCATTTGTGTCTACGGTTGTTCCAGAAGAGAGGTAAAGGAGAAAGATACGAGACACACGCATGCACACACACACACACATACACACACACATGCACGCATGCATGCATGCACATGCATCTGTGCAGAGTGGTCCTTAAATCCAATTTTTAAAAAAAGTGCTTGGTAACCCCCTCAACATTCGTGCCACTATCGTACCAGTGGGCGTATCTTGCAGGTGGTCATTACTGTAACTCACAGGGCTCATAGCTGGGTGAGACTGATGATTGCTCTTCTCCTCCAGTAGCAGGCATAGCACCTTCTAGCACTGTGAACACTCATAAGTCGGGGTGAGGCTTCCAGATGAGTACCAGCAGGATCTCTCCATGTTCTTCTGCACCATGAGAATGTGGTGTCTTCAGCAATACAGGTTTACCGTCAAGTTGTGAAAGGCAACCAACGGCACTGGAAATGGACTGTGATGTTTGGGGGCAGGACAGTTTATGGGACCCATTGGGCCAGCTCGAGAAGATGTAGCATATTCTTGGCATTAGTGACATAAACTATGAAAAAATTGGTAAATGGAAACTTATAGAATGAGAAAAAAAGCATAGCCCCTTAAATGATACTGTTGCTGTGTGCTGTGGCATACACCTTCAATTTCAGCATTTGGGAAGTAGAGTTTGCTGTAATTTGAGATGTGTCCTATAATTTGGAATGTTTGCTCCCATGTACATTTGTCAATTTACTGATTATTTAAAAAAGAGGTTTAAGGAAGGGGTTGTAGCTCCCTTGGTAGAGTACTTGCTCAGCATGTGTGAAGCCCCAGTTTCAACACCCAGTATTTCATAGACTTGGTGCTGGTGCCTTGTTGACCAAGGTTTTCTGGTTATCCCGCCTACACTTCCTGCCTGGCTACTGGCCAATCAGCATTTATTTAAAATATAATTGACAGAATACAGACCATTGTCCCACACCACTTCCCCCTCTTTTTTTTTTTTTTTTTTTTAAAAAAAAACAAAACAAGAACTCTGAATCTCCATAGCCCATTTTTGGGGAATGTGGGCATAGTTTTCCAGGCTACTTCCTGTTGATTTGGGGTGCTGATAATCTTATGGGGACCTAAAGAAAATTTAGAATTATGATCAAGTCCTGACTGGAGTATCCTGTGAGGCTTGATCATCTCAGGCAGCATCTTGAATCTGTTCTGGATGTAGAACTCAGTCATCTGGGCCATCTGTTCCTACTGGAGATTTCTCAGGTGGTCTTCCTTGTTCAAACCCGTTTTTTCTTAACTCAGAATAAATCCATAGCCTCTTGTTTTCTGTGGAAACAAAAGCAAAACCTCTTCTCCAAAGCAACATATCTTTTGACTTCAATTTTGAAGTCAAGGCATTTACAAAATATTTATGTTTTATTAATCCAGCAGTATATATTTAAGTGTCTTTTAGCAGCTGTTTCTCCTTCAGCTGTCAAGCAATTCAAAGACAACATAATCATATACAGTATCCAGACTCTCTGTGCATTATCTGTCTTTACGTGGCTTTACGTTAAATTCTATTTCTTTTATTTTTACTTTTAAGTTTTGGCTTTTTGAGACAGGTTCTCTATGTATCTTTGGCTGTCTTGAAACTCCCTCTGTAGACCAGGCTGTCCTTGAACTCACAGAGATCTGTCTGCCTCTGCCTCCCAAGTGCTGGGATTAAAGGTGTGTGCCACCACACCTTGAACTCACAGAGGTCTGCCTGCCTCTGTCTCCCAAGTGTTGGGATTAAAGGTGTATACCACCACATCCAACTACTCTCTTTCTTTCTTTTTTATTCTAAGGACTTTAATCTTTTCCTTTTCTTTCCCAAGCCTGCATATACTTTTAACATACTGTAAACCATTTAGAGGTTTTCTTCATCTTTGAATCTCTTTTTACTGTAGCTCTCTCTCTTTTTCTGACCACATGAGTCTTTAATTTGTTAAGCAATATGGATAGGATTAAAGCCATGGCTTTGACAGCTGGATCCAGTCCATTTTTTAGCTTTCTGAGATTCTAGCTTCGTGGTAGAGGTACTGGCCGGAGCCATGTTTATCACCACAACTCTATGGCGTTTCAAGGTCCCTGCAGCAAGCAAGTTGAAGCAGTCTGCTCACAAACCACACTCAAATGCTCTGTAGCTGGACCTCCTGCCTGAACAAGTCAGAGTTTGCGCTGGCAGGATGGCCCAAAAAGCCGGCATTTTAAAATGGCACGGCTTTCTTCCTGTTACAGCTGAAAACCAAAAAGCATGTGGTCAGCTTTTCATCAACACCATTTAAGTGTTTCATGGCAGGGCCTCTTAAAAGAGCTGCAAGGTTTTACAGCTAAAGCTGAGTCAGGAAGCCTTTCTTAAATGAGACGCATTTGCCTCTAGCAAGCAGAGCAGACCTGAGAAAATGCTGCTATCCATAAGCTATGCTTAACTCTATTCTTTTTGTCTAGAATAACTTCCAAAGCACTCTCAGGCTTTATGTGGATGCAGTTGTCCATGTGGGTGCCATTTGTTGACCAAGGTTTTCTGGTTGTCCTGCTTACACTTCCTGCCTGGCTACTGGCCAGTCAGCATTTATTTAAAATATAATTGACAGAATACAGACCATTGTCCCACACCAGTGCCTACCTGTTATCCCAGCAGGTGGGGAGGCTGAAGGATCAGTTGAGGATCTGTTCATGATCATTTTTGGCTACAAAGCAAGTTCAAGGCCAGCATGGTATAAATGAGACCTCTCGTCTCAGAAACAAAGTCCAACATTGCTCATGTTTCTACCAACTTTCCTGCATCATCCAATGGCACCGAGTTTGGTGATGCTTAGAGTGGTGATTGCTTAGAGTGGGCTACCAACTTATATGCTTTGATAAAGCTATGCCTTCCAAACTCCTTGTTTAAAATGTGAGGATATCTTTTGTAGGCTGTAGGTGGTTGATTTTCTCCCTAAGGATGGAGTGAGCAGACAATGACTGGACAACAAGGGAACTTTATTTACCTCATGGGAACAACCATTTAAATAAGAAAGTAAACATTGAGATCCCGTGGTGGCAGAAGGACACCCACCATGAGGCACTGTGAGCATCATATCTCTGCACTCCTGGTCTTCTGTCCCTGGGCAGGTCTCAAGGGCTGGAGCCAGCCTCAGGAATGGATTTTCATTTTCAGCCAAAGGATGGAGTCTTAGAGGAAGAAATTTGTCCTGTTGCCTGTGGCCACAGGTCGAGTCCCACAGGCTGGACCAGTGGAATCCCGAGCAGGCTCCCTGCTTGAGACAGAAGCTTCAGAGTACCAATCCTCGGACTTGTCTGTCTCTGTGAGTCTTCAATGCACTGTCTTCTCTTGATAGAGCATCTGGAAGCTCGGCCCTCAGCCAGGAGCCAGGAACCTGCCCAAGAGTCAGGCTCTGGCTAGGTTGTGGGGTGGGGAATCCTCCTTCTCTGACTGTTCAGTGATTTTACCCCTCCAGAGATCACCTAACCCAAATTTATAGAACCATCTGGGTCTTGATTGGCTGAATGTGTGTGTATATGTATGTATGCATATATGCAAATAAGGTGAAAAGTGGAGCCAAACAGAGAAGAGTTGTCAAAAATCTAGTGGGAGAGGAAAGGAAACTAGTTCATAATCAGGTCAGTGCCTGCCCACCTTTGCACTGTCCAAAGAGCTTCTATCAGTTCTGGCTCACCTTCCCCAGAATCTGCTATGGGGTGGGGTTCTTCATCCCTTCCTTCCTGTTGCTACTGTCACTTTGATCATATACCCCTGCATATTACATCATTGTCTGCTACCATCAGCTGCTCCACTTGATTCACCACAGCAGCTCTGTCTGTCAGTCTCATTCAGCTGGGGTTTGTGTTTCTTTCCCAGCTGCCTCATGTGACAGGTTGGGTTGCCTCGCTCTGGGTTGTCAAATAGTAATCCAGAGCAGCTGGAAGCCCTATCCTGTTTCCCCTTCTCTTCCACAATGATCTCTGAGCCTCAGGTGCAGGACTGTGCTGTTGGTTGCAGTCACTTTATTCTGTTTTCTCCAGGGTATTGCTATGTTGATACCTCTGGCTTCAAGGCATTCAGAGAAGATTTGAAAGCCAGAAGCCACAGCCTGAGGACTACCTAGTGACTTTCTAGATGTGTCATCGATGATGCTAATCCACAGTAAGAGAATTGCACAGATTTATATTTTCACTGGTTTTGAGACAGGGTCTTACTATGTATCCCCGACTGTCCTAGAACTCACTTTGTAGCTCAGGTTGGGCTGGAGTTCACTGAGATCCACCTGGCCCTGCCTTCTGCATGCTGGGATTAAAGGCATGTGCCCCACCACTGGCTCATACACTTTTATGAGTTTAATTAGTGCTACATTTGTTTCCCTAAAGTTGCCACCATGAACATCAAATGTTTCATTGTTCTGAAGTTCCGGTGTGGGTCTTCTGCCCCTAGACTTACAAATAGGAAACCCCAAAGCAAAGATATACACACATGACTTACATCACCATTTCCTTTGTGGCCAGTCTGTGCATACTATTAAACATTTACAAAATGCTTTATTTTTTTTCCTCTTAAAAAAGTTTTGTGTATGTTTGTATGTGTGTGTATGTGTGTGTCTGTTCATGCTTATGTTTAGAGGCCAGATGGTAATGTTAGCATCTTCTTCAGTTGTTGTCCATTTAATTAATTAGTTCAATTAGTTAATTAGTTTGAGACAGAGTCTTTCACTGGACCTGTAGTTCACCAGTTCTGCTAGGCTGGCTGATTGGTCGATGAGACTTGTCTCTACCTGCTCCGCCCTCTAATGCTGGCGTTCCACATATATGCTCCATGTTCATGCCTTGCCTTATGTGGGTGCTGGGGATACAAACTTCGGTCCTTGTGCTTGTGAGGCAGGTACATTTCTGACTGAGTTATTCCCCCTGGCTCCTCTTCAACTTTTCACTAACTTTTGTAGTGAACAAAATAATGGATTTCATTATGACATTTTCATACAAATCATACTTCACTTCTCTACTATCCTGGCTCTCCCTCTGTAATGAAGATTAAAGTTGTGGTCTCATTTATGCCAGACTAGTGTCAGACCACTGAGTCCCCAGCCCCTGACTGTTGATGGCCAGAGTCCAGGTATGGTGGTTTGAAAGAGAATGATCTCATAGCCTCATATGTTTGAATGCTTGGTTCCCAGTTTGTGGAACTGTTTGGGAAGGATTAGGAAGTATGGCTTTTGGAGGAGATAAGTCATTGAAAGTGGGCTTTGAGATTTCCAAAGCCCAACCATTCCCAGTTAGCTCTCTTTCTCTCTGCCTAATGCTTGTGGATAGGATGTGAGTTCTCAAGTATTGCTCTAGTGCCATGCCTGCCTGCCTGCTGACATGCTCTCTGCCATGATGGCCATAGACGCCAACCCTCTGGAATTGTAAGCAACCCCAATACACTCTTCTTCTATAAGTTGCCTTTGTCATGGTGCTCTTCACAGCAACAGAAAAGTAACTAAGGCACCAAGCAAGTACTCTACCACTGTGGACATAGGCTCTTTCTAAGTTTCTTAGGTAACAGTTGATGCTTAATCTCAGGCTTCCTAATGCAGAGATGAGAAGCATGGGTGGCCACTCCTTAGACCTCCCTTTCTTAATGAGACTTTACTTCTCTCTACTAGAGAGAGAGATGGAGTGAGGGAAGGGAGGTAGCATCTTTCTTGTGATGGTCAGCCAATGCCTATCTGATGTTGGTAGCAGAGTTATACTTCAGCAACTGAGGAAGAAGAAAGGTAAGGAAAACATGGTGATTTCAGGCATTGCATCTGTACTTTTCTGACCTTGACAAGGTGCCACAGTAGACTTGAATGACTCCAGGACTTTGGTCCTGCCAAGAGGGGTGATCTGGCACTGAACTTAGGTCATTATTCTAATGCAGGATTCCCAGTGGGAACCATGAAGTGCATTTCAATACAGTAACTGTCACAGTCTTCACACTTTAGGGGATGTATATTGCCTTCACCTACTAATAGACAGAAGCATACAGATGTTAAAAACCTTTTTCTTAGGCCACACAGTGGATTAGAACACTATCAGCTTGGGATACAGAGGAAGACCTTGTCTAAGACAAACAAGCAAAGAGACCAACCACTGAATGAATTTCAGATGTGAAATAGTCCATTAAATGTAAATTTAAATCAACTCAATTGGAGAACTTCAGATATTCTTGGAACATTAGAATCATGGAAATACTCCTTTTTAGTGGGAGGATTCATGAACTCTAAATATAAATCCAAGATTTTTAAAGAACAATAAAAGAAAAACAAAGAACCTCTCTCGAGAAAATTTAGGTTCCCTGTTAAGACAGGCTATCATTGCCAAAAGGCTCACTAGATTTCAAGCATTCCACGAAAAACCAACAATGACAAAAACATAACCAGGCCTGGTGACATTAGCTTACAAGCCCAGCTACTTCATAAACTGGGGCAAGTTGACCACAAGTTAAAGGCCGTTCTGAACTATAAAGTGAGACCTAAAACAAATAGCTGGGTGTGGTGGCACAAATATGCAATCCTGACAGTTGGGAGGCAGAGGCAGGAGGACCAGGAGTTCAAAGCCAGCCTGGGCTACATAGTGAGACTCTTTTTCCAAAAACAAAGCAAAACAACAACAACAAAGGAAATTATGGGGGTTTTGGATGTAAGCTGGTAGAGTTCTGGCTTCTGAAGCATACACGAAACCCTGGGTTTAATCCTTAGCACGCCTTAAGATAACCATGGTGGCTCACGCTTGTATTCCCAGCACCTGGAAGATGGCGGCAGGGGGATCAAAAGCTCAACATCATCTTTGGATACAGAGTAAATTCAAGATCAAGCAGGGCTACATTAGACATTGTCTCTAAAAGAAGACATTATGGTGCAAGATTAGCCTGATGACCTGCTGATCCATCAGGAGGAACACATGTGCGGAGTCATCCTTAGTCACTGAGTCATGATGATGTTGATGGTTTCCAGTCCTGGATAATTGAAATTTATTTTGCTGAAAATACTTGGGGAAAGTCATTATTTCTGAAAGTGTGATAATTGTGTATTTTTAAATGATCCATTTCCAGAGTGATGGAGTTGTAGGCATGTGCTGTCACACCCGTTTTGTGCCATGCTGAGGATGAAACCCAGAGCTTGGTGAATTCTGGGCAAAGACTCTATCATCTTAGCCACCTCTCCAGCTAATTTTGTTCTATAATGTCCTGTAATGAGCTCCTGTAATATGATGTTCACGCTCACTTTGTGAAATGCTGAAGATTAAACCCAGAACTCTGTGCATGCTAGGCAGGCATTCTACCAACTGAGCTACATCTCCAGCCAATTTTGTCCTATGATGCCTCCTTAATTTGAAAGGTTCTGTAGATGCCAGTGTTGTTTATATGTTCAGTTTCTTTCCCCCTCTTCCTCTGCAGATGAGTCAATGTGACCTCCCAGTTCATTTGTCATCAATTCTTTTGTAGATATCAGGATAAGAAATAAATTACAACAAAGAAGATAAAAATCTCATCTGAGGCATACACATATGTACAAGCTTCCATGATCCATATACATGAATTACACAAACTTATCCCAGTTTGTATTTTCTCATGTGGATGATAAATAACAAAGTCCACAAAGTAAATGGTTGTGTGAAGGATTGTCAGCAAAATGAAACTTGGGGTTTGTTGGTATGGAATGAATGTATTTTATGTGTGAAAAGACATGAAGGTTGTATGTGTGTCTGTGTGTGTGCATGTGTGTCTGTGTGTGTGTGTTTTGGGGGAGTAGAGCAGAAAACATCAGTTTGGATGTCATCTCTACAACCCATGTTGAAATTTAAATGTCATTATAACAGTGTTGAGAATTGAGATCTTCAACATGTGAGAAGGTCCTAAAGCTTTTGCCTTTATGTTACAGGTTGGTTGTGCATGTTGCCCAAAATGTGTGCTTGAGCATTTGGTCTACAGCAGGCAGCTCTTTTTGGGGAATTGTTGACAGAGGTTTCTTTCCCTCCCAGTCCCACAGCTGTTCAGTCCCAAAGGAATATACAGAGGCCTACATTATTTATAAATTGGTTGGCCTATTAGCTCAGGCTTCTTATTAACTAATTCTTTTTTTTTAAAGATTTATTTATTTATTGTATATACAGTATTCTGCCTACATGCATGCCTGCAGGCCAGAAGAGGGCACCAGATCTCATTACAGATGGTTGTGAGCCACCATGTGGTTGCTGGGAATTGAACTCAGAACCTTTAGATGAGCAGGCAGTGCTCTTAACCACTGAGCCATCTCTCCAGCCCTTATTAACTGATTCTTATATTTTAAATTAATCCATAATTCTTGTCTGTGTTAGCCATATGGCTTGGTACCTTTTATCAGTGAGGCATTCTCGTCTCGCTTCCTCTGTGTCTGGGTGACGACTGCAGGCTGAACTGTTCATCCTAACAGCCCAATTCTGGTACCATTTTTCTGCATTCATTGCTCTTCTTGTCACCGAGGCCAAATTCCTGCTACAAAGCAACTGAGCAGAGAAGATTTATTTTCTTTTATTTTCATGGCAGGTTAGGTGTGGCACTTGGGCTTTAGTCGAAACGTGGGAACTTCTTACATATGGCAGATGGAAGAAGGAGGATGAAGAGGACACACACACACACGATATGCAGTGGAGTTGTAACTCACCAACTTGCCTCCAACAACCTACTTCTTTGTGGCAAGCTTTACCACTTAGGGGGTCCTGCCATCTCCCCAAACAGTGTTATCAGTTAGGTACAAAGTGTTGCCACGTGAACCTGTGACAAGGATTCCGCATTCAAACATCACACTCTGTGAGTGAATCAAGGTCATCACTGTAGGGTGGGCCAGCTAAGAACGTCCAATGTCCCTTCCAGCCTTCCCCTTCAGTCTTAGGAGGTTCAGTTGCTGACCCGAGTCACATCATAGAGCAGCAGCAAGGGCCTCCCCAGACGCCAGTGCTGTGCTCATGGAAATAACTGCTTCCAGAACCACAAGTCAAAAAATTCTGTCTATATAATAACCAGGTTTCCAGTGTCCTGCTAGAGCAGCATCCAGACTAAGACAGTCTCTGCATCTTGCAGCAATCTACAGGGTAGGAGGACAGAGATAGCAAGAGAGAGGGTAAGAGAGCTTCATGTCCTATGAAGACAGCCAGGAGGACAAAAGGAATCATTTGTCATTAGTCACAGTCATCAGAGACTCTTTTAGTTAGGGGTTTCTATTTCTGTGACAAAACACCATGACTTGAGGAGGAAAGGGTTTATTTTGCCCGCATTCCCACTTTACAGCTCATTGTTCAGGGAGGTCAGGGCCAGAACCGGGAGGCAGGAGCTGATGCAGAGGCCATGGAGGATGCTGCTTACTGCCTTGCTCCTCATGGCTTGCTCAATTCACCTTCTTATAGAACCCAGGACCACCAGCTCAGGGGTGGCACCACCTATAGTGGGTTGGGCCCTCCATGTCAATCAGTAATTAGGAAATTGTCCAACAGGCTTCCCATAGTGTGATTTTTATGGATGCATTTTCTCAGCTGAAGTTTCTTCCTCTCAAATGACACTAGCTTGTATCAAGTTGACATAAAAGCTTGCCAGCCCAGACACCCATGGGCCCCACCTGCTCCTCTATCAGGTTTCAGCCTCTCTCTCCTCCTCATTCCTGTGCCTCCACGCTCCTTAATCTCTTGCCTTTCTTTCCCTCTCCTTTTTCTCCCATCTGTGGCTGTCATGGGCCAGAGAATACAATGGAGACTCCAGAGAAATCACATCTGCAGCCCCTCAAAGACTCAGGCTGGGGACTACATAGACACACAGAGACACGCATAGGACCATGCAATACTAGTCACTTAAATGTGAACACATTCACATATGAAGCTAAGAATATACAGCAAGGCCTCCATAACTGAAGATTATACATGCAAACACACCTTGGACATGCAAGAGTAGACTACCAAGCACATCTAGACTCAAACACAGAAACACACAGCTGCACATTCATATTAGAAGTGACCTTTAAGATATAAAAATATTCACAGTGCACACACACAGGTTCATGCCTGAGTAAATAAGCAGACAGAACTGAACTGACATGTGTATACTCACCCCCAGAAATTGAGACGAATTGTTCCCAATGTCCTGGGTATCTATTTTCATGATGTCCTTGCCAACATCCAGGATGGGGGTAAGGGAATAGGGAGTGAGCAGGTCACCAACAGCCCAAGCAGGAAGTATGGGTGCTCACACTCGGGGACAATGATGAGACAGGAGGCGGGAACAGCTGAAGTTACATAACTGGGTGGAAGGCCAGGTTCAGCATAAAAGTCCTGCTGGAGTGTGCAGTGAAGTGGACGGTGCTCAGACCAGGACCATGGAGCCTAGTGTCCTGCTCCTCCTCGCTTTCCTTGTGGGTTTCTTGCTACTCCTGGTCAGGGGCCACCCAAAGGCCCGTGGTCACCTTCCACCAGGACCCCGTCCCCTGCCCCTCTTGGGAAACTTCCTGCAGATGGACAGAGGAGGCCTCCTCAACTCCTTTATGCAGGTGAGACACGCACAGGGTCTGCCATATGGCTTAGCCCCATGTTTGCTCCTGGAGATCACTCAGTGGGAGAAGTAAGGGACTCCTTCCAGGCCATAACCTCAGGTGGGAAGGTCGCTGAGTGAAAGGTGAGGTGCTGATTGTTGATGCATGGTGCTCAGATCGACAGGCATGTCCTTGTTATGTTGGAATTGTGTGGGGCACTGTGCTTGGAGCGTGAAAGGGGTCCAGGTGTTGAGGTGTAAGTATGTAGAATTTCACTCTGTGGGGCTTGTCTGTTCCGGAACAGAAAGAACAATATAAGAGGCATCAACAACAGGCTTTGCTCCTGCCAACAAAAGAGAACAAAGATTAGCTTGAGGTGTTCAGGGACTAAGGGGAGGAGAGGTAGGGCGGGAGTTGGGGCAGGTAGGGAGAGCTTATCAGTTTATTCCAGCAGCTAGTACTGTATTTACCAGGCTCCACATTGATGTTTCACACTCAGGATTTCATGTTTGATTAATCACCACTTGCATACTAATAATGAGTCGGCATCTGTGGTCCTACCTTCCGTGAGGGAGCTGAAGCAATGACTGTAAATCCCACTCCTTTGTCCTTCTCCACGGTTGTGGAGATCTCCCTCTTGAACCTTGTGTTTGTTACCCCTTGGCTTCTAAAAGAACTCCCCATCGATGTCAAATTTAGTTATTTTAATTTATATTTTAAGACATGGTCTCCCCGTGTCTTTTAGGTTGGCATCCGACTCATATTTTCCTGCCTTAGCCTCCTGAATGGAATGACAAGTGTGTGTCACCCTACCCTGACGTGCGTGTTTGAAACATGTGCTTCCCACACATTGGAAAGCCCAAATCAACACCCTATTGATTTTATTTTTAAAAATCCTTTGACAATTTGACATATGCAAATACTGGATCTCGGTCATTTGTGGCCCCCTTTCCCACTCTCCTCCCTCTTTCTCCCACAGAAACCCTTCATTTTGCCAACAAGACCCTTCCTACTTTGATATCCTTCTGATTTTCCCCACTGAGTTTAATTAGGGTCTTTCAGAATGGTCTCATGTGTGACTTATTGCTTGGAGATCACTTAGCATGAAGATGCAGGATACTTTCTAGGCTCTAGGTTTATTTGGGAAGGTTGGTGTGGAAAAGGTAAGATGCTGACCCCTGCCTAAGCATGGATAGGGCCTATTTCCTGGACCATGAGCATCTCATGAGTGACTACAACATTAATGAAATCCCCAGTACCACTAACTGCCCACAGACCCACAGTGAGGTGTGGTAGCATCCTGTCACAGTGTGACCACGCTGCATCTTTCCCCTGCAGAGACAGTGGTTTTTTTTCTCAAAGATTTATTTATTATGTATATAGTGTTCTGTGCCTGTATGCATACCTGCAGGCCAGAAGAGAGCAACAGATCTCATTATAGATAGTTGTGAGCCACCATATGCCTTCTAGGAACCAAACCCAGGACTTCTGGAAGAGCAGCAAGTGCCTTTAATCTCTGGGCCATCTCTTCAGCTGCATGGGGACAGTTTGCATCATTAACATACATACACACGTGACAGACTTTTTTGACTCCCAATGGGAGGCCTCACCTTCTCTGCAGAGTGGATGGGGGGGTGGGGTGGGGAGAAGATGGGGGAAGTAGGAGGATGGGAGAGAAAGGGAACTGGGCTTGGTATGTAAAATAAGGTTGTTTTAAAAATTAAAAAAAAGATAAAAATATACGATCACACAGGGTCTAAGAAATGTGCAGTTGGCAGGAAATTAGGGCCTCTACCAGCTGTAATGTGATGGTTGGTTTCCTTTCTAACTATATATTTTGAAAGGTAAGGAGTTCTATGTTCCACCACATAGCATCATAGTGGTAGGGTGGGGAGCAGCGCTGCATCCCTGATACCTGATGGCCTGGTTTAGGATATGTTAATTAGATAAATTACCTGTTCACCTGGGTGATACAGAACACTGCCAAAACAAAAGGTTTGCCTCCCTAAGTTTTATTTTATGTTTATGCATGTTGCTTGCATGTATACATGTGTACCATGTGCATAGTTGGTGCTCTAAAGGGTATGGGATCCCCGGAAATGAGTTGCAAATGGTATGAGTGCCATATGGGTGCTGGGAACCGAACCTTGGTCCTCTGCAAGAACAGTATGTGCTTTTAAATAACAAGTCATCCTTCCAGCCCTGCCCCCAATTGAGTTTTAAGATCATCTGCAGGTCCATAAGAGTCTACAGAAAAGATAGGATCTGATGAGATTCCTGAAGACTCTCTGGAAGGAGAATAAATGGGGAAAGAAGCTGTTCCTGAGGGGCAAAAGGGGACAGGAGAGGAAGAAATAGTCCCAGGTGAATAAGGACATGATGTAATGGAGGAGAGGTAGGTGCTGAATTCTGGAGTCATGGGGAGGAATGGTTTGACTGAAACCAAGAATGGTAAGATGGGAAATGGTCCACCTAAGCCATCAAGAAAGACTCTCCCGGTGGATGTTTTTTGTTATAACAATAGAAAAGAGGCTCAGTCTTTTATAAAATAAAGAGATTCATGTGTCTGGAATGATGGCTCAGTGGTTAAGAATGCTTGCTGCTTTTCCAGAGGACCCAGTTAGTTTCCAGGAACCTATATCTGACAGCTAACAACTGCCTGTCACTCCAACTCTCGAGAGGATTTGATGTTTTCCTCTAACCTCTGGGAGTACCGCCCCCCCCATACACACACATACACACACACATAACACACACACATAGACTGACACAGGCATACAGACACACTCATAACACACAGACACACAGAGATACAGACACACTCATAACACAAGACACACACAGACTCATACAGATACACAGACACAGACACACACAGATACACAGACACAGACACACACAGACAGACACACAGACACGCAGACATACACACACAATGAAAATTAAAAGCAAGGTGGTTTATTTAGCTTAAAATCACGAACAGACATTCCAAGATCAAGCACTTCTTTTATCCAGCCTTTAGTGGGAATCCTCTTATGTGTCACAACATGGTGGAGACGAGAAAAGAGAATCTGTCACTTGCAGAAGAGGCTAACCACATGTAGTGGCCTCGTTTTATAATAATCCATTCTCTAAGAATCCAGCCCTTTATATGAGACCAGCATTAACCTATTCTGTGGATCTGCCCTGAAGACTCAATGCCTTTCACTAGACTCCAGCTCCCGAGGGCTCTGCCCTCTCTCAATACAACCACATTGGGGACCAAGCTTCTAGCACAGGAACCACAGAGGACACTTTAACCATGTTCAAGGCATATAACATGGAAAAGGCAAGGAAAAAAAGGGCAGCTCCGGATAGATGGCTCTGGAAGCCAAGTGGTAGTGATATCCCATGGTGAACAGTAGATGCAACCAGCTCAGCTCTCTCAAATGGGTTGTAGATGATTTTGGAGCCTGACTCAAATTCAGGTGCTAAAGGCCATGTCAGCTCTGTGAGTTCCAGTTCAATTCCAAATTGCTTGTTTTTCCTGGGTTTGCTGGTATGCAATCTGGAATGTTCTCTGGAAGCTTTAGTTGTGGTTAAAGAAATAGGCCTACTCTCTCAGGCAGCTGTGTTGCTGGAAGTGAGTGTGGGCTTTTATCACGTGTGTTATTGAGATTGACATCTTAAGTATGATGAAATACTATCTGCCAGGAGTAGAGAAACAAACCCAAGCTGTGGCCTCCAGTAACTGCCAACATTTGAACTAAATATTCAACTGCTTTTCTAAGTCTTTATTTTTTAAATTTCTTTTGAAGCTCAAGGACAATTTTATTCCCATGTAACCCAGTGAGTGGGTCAAAACCATTCTCTTAGATGCTGTCAGGAAGTATTGAACAGGCTGAAGCTGGGTCACAGGAAGCATGGTTCTTGATTGAGACCAAATCTACGTCTGAAGTAGCAGGTTAAGCCCCCTCCCCTCACCAGTGAAAATTTATTCCAAACACTCAAGAAATAAGGGGAAAAAAAGCTCTTTAGTACTGCATAACTGGTTCTTGCCAACGTCCTAGAGAAACGTGCCTCAATGTGAAATTTTTAATAGCTTCTGTAGATCTTGAACACAAGCAATCTTCATGTGCTATCATCTGTAAATATCTTTTAGGTTCCACCAGACTTTGAGCAGTTAAGCATGTTTTACAGAGATAAGAACTGTAAGTCTGGCTGTTTTGGATATGTGAAGATTTATAGCAAAGATATTGTCACCACTACTTTTAAAGTTGACCATTGTTGTTCCTCTGGAACCATGTTCCGTGTGTCTCAGTCACTGTTCTATTGCTGTGAAGAGACAGCATGACCTAGACAGCTCTTGTAAGAAAGCATTTATTGGGGGTTGATTATAGTCTCAGAGGTTTAGTTCATTATCATCATGACAGGACCATGAAAGCAGGCATGGTTGATTCTGGATCAGTAGCTGAGGGCCACATCCTGATCTATAGGCAGAGAGAGAAACTCCGGGCTTAGCATGGGTTTTTAAAATCTCAAAGCCCACCCCCAGTGACACACTTCCTCCAACAATGCCGTACGTCCCAATCCTTCTAATCTTTTCAAATAGTGACACTCCTTGGTGACCAAGCATTCAAACATATGAACCTATGGGGGCCATTGTTATTCAAACCACCACACCCAGGTCATCTCTTTCTGATAAGAGGACCAGGACTTAGTGGTGGTTAAACAGCAGTGTCTTATTTGAACTGCCCAGCAGAGCCTTGTTCTTTGATATGGGAATGGAGCCTAATACCTAACATTCTTAACAAACAAATATTTAAAAAAATATATATTCTCAGAAGCCTAAACTGCAGCAAACCTAAACTACAATTATAGTCAAGGTACAACTATTTTCGTATATTTTCTAACAAGTCTGGTTAGTTTAACCACTTATCACTGAGTCATCTTAGAGGCAGCAGCACTGCTTGAGTTAAACCCTACCTTCTGCAACTTCGTATTTCTTGAACAAGTTTATTGCTGAGTCTGTAATAATGTCAATTCATCACCCTCAGTTTTCCTATATCATATCTATATCTTGTTTATTTTTTTGAGACAAGATTTCATGTAGCCCCAGGCTCAGCTCAACAGCAGCCAGAGATGACCTTGAATTCCTGATTCACCTCATTTACTTCCCCAGTACTGAGCTTATAGCATGAGCCCCACACCCATCGTTATACTGTAATGTACTGCTCAGAACACCCAACATCAATGCAGACCTTCATGGTGGTGGATTAACCCTGAAATTGCTGGGTCCTCAGAAGAGGAAAGGTGGCTAGTGGAGGTGTTC
Organism: Ondatra zibethicus; assembly: GCA_004026605.1. Taxonomy (NCBI): domain Eukaryota; kingdom Metazoa; phylum Chordata; class Mammalia; order Rodentia; family Cricetidae; genus Ondatra; species Ondatra zibethicus. The sequence goes on along the minus strand of PVIU01012512.1, from coordinate 41,917 downwards.
CTATTTACCAGTCTGTGTCTAGGTGTTTTCACAGTGTAACAACATCTGCACTGACAAACCACAACCCTCGTACCCTTATGCTCGGCAGCTTCGAGAAAAATATGGAGACGTGTTCACAGTGCACCTGGGACCGAGGCCTGTGGTCATGTTGTATGGGACGGAGGCCATAAGGGAGGCTCTGGTGGACCAAGCTGAGGCTTTCTCTGGCCGGGGGACAATTGCTGTGGTTCAACCAATCTTCAAGGACTATGGTAGGAGTCTTCAAGTTTGGGATGAGGTGGAATGGTGAATGGGCACAGAGAGAGGAGAATCTGATAGAAGGAAGGGCAAGGGGTGGGAAGGACCCAGGTTTCTGTGAACTTCCTCTGTAACCCACCCATGCTTCCCCTATATTCTTAGGTGTGGTCTTTGCCAACGGGGAACGCTGGAAGGCCCTTCGGCGATTCTCTCTGGCCACCATGAGAGACTTTGGGATGGGAAAGCGGAGTGTGGAGGAGCGGATTCAGGAGGAGGCCCAATGTTTGGTAGAGGAACTGAGGAAATCCCAGGGTGAGTCCTGCAGAATGAGCATAAAGGAAGATGGTGAAGCAGGAACATGAGTGCATAGCCAAAGAAAGAGACTAGACATACATGGGCAGAGAAAGTTACACACATACACACACACACACACACACACACACACACACACACACACACACACACTGGAGAGGATGAGGTTGGGGGATAAAGAAATGCAAAAATACAGGAAAGAGATGTGAAGTTCATAGTTTCCAAGAATAACTCATATGTGTTCGATTGAGATTGAGTGACCCACATGCTGGATACTTACATTCTGGGAAATCAACGCCTGGGTTAAGACTATGTGTTAGTCTGGCATTATGGCACAAAGTTGTCATCCCAGTACTCAGGGGCCTGAGACAGGAGGATCATAAATTCAAAGCCAGTTTGGCTACATCATGAAATCTTATCTCAAAGAGAAAAAGGGGTTGATGCTGTGGGTGCAGCTCAGACATGAGGCAGCTTGCCCAACTCAAACACAGTTCCCAGTCTGGTTCCTAACACCACAACGTTGGCATGGTGCTGGATGCTGGTCATCTTGGTATACCTGAGGTGGAGGCAGGAGCTTAGACGTTGAGGTCTCCTTGACTTTATATGGCATTCAAGACCATCTTGATTACATTAAACAGTCTTAAAACATGGTCCACGTCCAAGGCAAGTGATGGAAGCAGGGAACTGTGTGTCTTCCTTATGGATGTCATGGGGAGTACGGCAGGGAGCAAAGAGGCCCAATGGGGGATTTTTACTTTGTGGCAGTCACAGGCATGTCTGGGCACTTATAGAAACTTCTTAACAGGGGCATAGTGGTGACCTGGTCTGTTTTTAGCACCTTATTTCATTATGCTGGTGTTTATCATTGCCTAAGACTTTTTGGGAGACACTGAGCTGTCCATGCAGAGGCTGGCAGTGAGCAGAAGGAATCAAGAGACTAAGAAGAAAGAAGAAGAAAGCAGGGTGACAGAGGCCAGGAAGCTGAGATAGAGCTAGAGGGACCAAGCAGAAGAGAAAACACAGCGGATAAGGGGTGAGGGGAATAAAGCAGGAGGAAAGTAGCTGGGGGAGGGAAAAGAGAAAGAGACAGAAATGCTGCAAGACATTTAGATAGGAAATCAGAGGGGCAGAGAAAGACTGACAAATACAAGGGAAAGATCTGCAGAGGAATCAGGGACAACAGGCAAGACCCAGAGAGAGGGACAATAATGAGCCAATATTGCTGGACTGCCAACATCCCTCCCACCATGAGGGCCCATGATGGAACCCGGAATTCAAAGGCTCCAGGTGATGATGGTACTTGGAACACCACAGAGCCTGGAATCATAGAAGGACTAGAGGAAGACTCGCAGATGATAGACTTCTAAATCCATAAAGCAACCCCCTAATCCTTCTCGGCACCATTTCTGCCAGTGGGCGTTAGCTTTCAGCTCAGAGTCAGAATGTTGCCCTGGGAGGAGGTACACATGCTATCCTTCTCAGCTCCCTGGGTCTGAATCCTGGCTCCACTCATGAGTAGCTGTGTTACCTTCATTGAAGTTAGTGACTGTTTCTGTGTTTACTAATAGCATTGCATCTTGTGTATAATATTCAAAGGAAATTAAGTAAAATGGTGCATGCAATCTTGAGTGTAGGACCTGGTGCATCATATGTGCAAATGGGGTACCAGCTGTTGTTATTCTTTGAGTAGTGAGTGGTGGGGACAACTTTACAGAGATGGAACCAAGACCAAATGTTCCTCTTGATGCCATGTCTTTTGTCCTGCATCCTCATCCTCCAGGAGCCCCCCTGGACCCCACCTTCCTCTTCCAGTGCATCACAGCCAACATCATCTGCTCCATTGTGTTTGGAGAGCGCTTTGACTACAAAGACCGCCAGTTCCTGCGCCTGCTGGACCTGTTCTATCAGTCCTTCTCACTCATCAGCTCATTCTCCAGCCAGGTCAGTGGGTGGGAAGAGAGGAGCATCCAGGGTAGAAGGAATAAAGAGGCATGGGTGAAGAAAGAAATGTCGTAGGGCTGAAAGAAAGGCAGAGACAACATGGAGAGGCAAGGATCCTGCGGCCTGGAGGGATGGAGGGAGGGAGGAACAGACAAAGGGAGGAAGGGATGTTGTTAAGCAGGGTGGAGAGACCCAGATGCACAAATACAGAGCCATCCAAACCTGAGAAAATGATGACATGGGGCTGTGGCTGTAGCTAAGAGGATAGAGGCATTGTCTATCATGTATGGCTTCATCCCTAACACAAAATAAGCCAGGTATAGTTGGTACACCTATGTGATCCCAGTACATGGGAGATCAGAGTTCAAGGTCACCTTTGGATAGGTATTGAATTTGAGGACAGTCTGAAAGACACAAAACCCTGATTACAACCACAACAACAACCAAATGATGGCTTAGGAAAGAGAGATAGAGAATACAAGACAAGTATTGGAGAAAGATCCAGAGAGACAGGCTGATAGCATGCTGTATGTGTATGTGCATGAGAGGGGAAACAAAGGAACAGAGAAGATGAGCAAAGGAGTGGAGGAGGATAAAGGAAGGGAAGGGGAGAGGATAGAAGGGGAGAAGATGGAGACTCATGGAATATGTGGACCTAGGAACACAGCCTGCTTCTTGAGACTTGATAGCTCCAAATGGCTTCCTGGACCCTTCTTTCTTGCAGGTGTTTGAGCTCTTCTCTGGCTTCCTAAAGTACTTTCCTGGCACACACATACAAGTCTCCAAAAACCTGCAGGAAATTCTTGACTACATTGGCCACAGTGTGGAGAAGCACCGGGCAACCTTGGACCCCAGCAATCCTAGAGACTTCATCGATACCTACCTTATACGCATGGAGAAGGTAAGTCCTGCGTGAATGAGAGGGGGTGGCTGAGAGTGAAGGCTGAGGATGTGAGTGGAGGATAAGGGGGCAGAGGATGGGGAGGAGAGACAGGAAATGCAGTGGAGGAGATGCAGAAGTGTCTGGAAAATGATGAAAATAAAAGGAGGAGAAAATGTGATAGGGAGAAAGAAGGCTGGGGAAGAAACAGGATAAGAGAAAAAAAAAAGCAGGAAAGACCACAGAGGTTCTAAGAAAGGGTCTGGGAGATAAACCATGCTAAACTATCACAGTAGAGAGAGAAGACAGAACAGACAGACATCAAGCGATATTATTAAGTACTGAGAAACGTCATGTGATCCAAATAATGGGAGACAGAAGGACAGTTCCCAGAATGTGTGTGTATCTCCCTGCAAGGCTCCAGTCACCCCTGACCCTCCCTTCTCTCTCCTATCTGGAACCAGGAGAAGTCCAACCAACACACGGAATTCCATCACCAGAACCTCATGTTCTCCGTGCTGTCTCTCTTCTTTGCTGGCACCGAGACCAGCAGCACCACGCTCCGCTATGGCTTCCTGCTCATGCTCAAATACCCCCATGTTGCAGGTGCGCCACAGACAACCATTGGGGAAATCTTCTAGCTCCCTTTTGGCTGTGGAGGTTTGTGTGGATGAGAGAGACATGGGCCTCTTACATCTGGAGCTCTGAAGGCTTTGGTGTACTTCTAACCTAAGGCAGTTCATTCACAGGTGGTGTGTGATGAACACTCAGCTGGTCCATTTCCACTGTTTTCTCTTATCACTTAAAGATCGATCCATCCATTCATCCATCCACCCACCCACCCATCCACACATCTGTCCTTCCTCTATCTTTACACTCATTTCTTCATTCCTCTTTCTATCCATGCACCTCTTCATCCATCTACTTATTCTGTTCATTCAATCACCTATTTGTCCACCCACCAAGCCAGCTGTCACCTACCAATCCCTTCATTCATTTTCCCATCCATCTAGGCATCTATTTATCCAAACACCTATTTACTCAACCATCCTTTTATCTACCCACCTCTAAACACTTATCAATAATATACACATACACACACCTAGTCCCCCACCCATTCAACTAATTTTTAGTGTACTCATTGATCCTTTAATCACCCAACCAGCCATTTCATTCATTTATTTTAATTAACCAACTTAGTTTTTCCTTTGATCTGTAGAATTGAATAAATTGTTTGTCATTGATTTATTTATACATCCATTCTTCTATCAACTAGTTTCATTTCTTAATCCTTTCGCTAACTGGCCTTTGAATTCATCTTTCCCTTGTTTATCCCTTTCTTCATTTATCCACTATTTGAATTACCTGTTGACTTACAAGTTGAATACATAGTCCAGTGTTTAGTCTGTTTGTTTCATTAACTCATGAATATGTCCATTTACTAACTAATTGATCCATTGATATTCTTATGTATCCATTTTTGCATGTATCTGTTGATAGAATCATTTGCTAATCTACCCACTTCTCCATATTATTCCTGAGAATACAGCCTTGAGTTCTTAATATAACATTCCATGTAAAGTTATGGCACATGTGCGAGTACAAGTGTGTGTTTGTATGTGTGTGTGTGTGTGTGTAGGGAGAGGATTCATTCCCTTGCAAAGGTGAGAATTTTTAGTGTTTTTCTCCTTTACACTCTTGCATCAATAAGATTGTTCTGAAGTCTCCCTATGCAGTAGCCTTTGTTGTCCGTTTTTCTTTCTTTTATTAAAACCCCACTGAAATGGAGTTCAGGCTCATGGATGAGAGCTTTAATATAGTTTCAAGCATGGGCACAGAGAGACAGTCACTTAAGAACAGGACAGTTGTTTGTACCCTCAAGTGCACTGAGTTTTTCAGGAGAGTCTCCTTGCTGCACTCTTTCCTGAGTTGATGGCTCATAGAATAAAATATCATTGCTACAAAGCTGGCAAAGTAGACCCACTATTCCCCTTTTCTGTGCAGAGAAAGTCCAAAAGGAAATCGATCAGGTGATCGGCTCACACCGCACACCCAACCTTGATGACCGCACCAAAATGCCTTACACAGATGCAGTCATCCATGAGATTCAGAGATTTTCAGATCTCATCCCGATTGGAGTGCCGCACAAAGTGACCAAAGACACTTTGTTCCGAGGGTACCTGCTCCCCAAGGTGAGACCAGCTGGGTTTCCACATCTCTATGCCTTGAGCCTCCTGTATTCTCCTCAATCCTAGTACCAGATTGTTTGTGTTTTCCCAGCATTCCCTAGTTCTTATTGCAAACAATAATCAATAATATTATTGCAATATGACTGTCTGCAGATGGGAGTCAGGGTATGCTAATATCATTGTCTCTCACAATGTCTCCTAGAACACTGAAGTGTACCCCATCCTGAGTTCAGCTCTCCATGACCCACGGTACTTTGAACAACCAGATGCCTTCAATCCTGACCACTTCCTGGATGCCAATGGGGCTCTGAAGAAAATTGAAGCTTTTATGCCCTTCTCTACAGGTGAGACGGACCTGTGCTTCCTTTCCCAGACACTAGAGGGCAGGTTCACCCTCCAGGACACAGGACTAGGTCCATGTTTACTGAGTCTATTCTAGCTGCTTTGCCTGAATCATCCCTTTCACCCTGGCTACAGTTCCACTAGGGGGCTTTTGAACTAAAGACGCCCTGATCAGGAGGACTTTGGGGAAGTATTTATAAACCTGTGAGCCTGAGCAAATTCATTTTCTTAAGAAACAGCACTGCTATGAACTGGGTAGGGTCTTGTACACTGCTCTGAACTGGGTAGGGTCTTGATTGCTGGGAAGGAATTGATTTTAGCTGTGAGCACTGGGGAAATGGGGCATGTCTTGACATGCTTGCATACTCTTGTTAAATTGTAAGAGACATCAAAATTACTACCATTTATTTGAGCCAAGACCCCATTCATAATGGATAATCTCCTGAACCAGAGAAAGTTCAGTGACAGCACCCGGCAGTGTCAGCACACGGTATCTGTAGAGCAGAGGGAAGTGGGCATGGACACACAGCTTGATGGGTGCCAGCTCTGCTTTTGCCTTACTTGGCCATGCTGGGGTAGTTGGCAGCCTGGAGCAGGTCAGCTGCTGTGAGTGACTGAGATTTGTTCTTCCTTGGAAGAATATAATCTCAAGTAGTGTGTAGTTGGAGTGCTTGCTGTGTTTGTTACATACAGAATCTGTCTCTGACCAAATTTAATTCAGTTGAATGGTCTCTATGTAAACGAGTAAACTTTGTGTTCAGGTTTCTTATCTTTTAAAGAAAGAGAGGTTCTAGAAGGAATTCCTTAACCTTTAGTTGTCCCTCTTCTCTCACATCCTCATGCTAGGAGTGGAACCCAGGGCTGAGTATGTGTTAAGTAAGTTCTCTTTGAAAGAGCTCCCACCTCCAGACTCTCCTTGGTGCATTCTGGGAGATACTCTACTGCTGAACAGATCTCTCTGCCCTCATCCCCTCACTGAGGGATTTTAGGCAAGTGTTCTCCTGCTGAGCCATGTCTCAGCTAAGAGTGGTCTAGTTTTGAGTGTCCAAGTGACTTCAGTCACCCTGTTGCAGCCTTGCTCCTGGCTCTGTCCAATATAATTTGCTCCTGGCTCTGTCCAATATAATGGCCTCCTTTTATGTTTTGTCTTCAGAGTTGTAGACATGTAGTGTTGTATGAGGCTGCTTGTTCATTTCCTGGCTGCCCAGACTCCCAAAATAACCACACAGAAACTGTATTAATTAAATCACTGCTTGAACCATTAGCTCTAGCTTCTTATTGGCTAACTCTAACATCTTAATTTAACCCATCTCCATTAATCTGTGTATTGCCACGTGGCTGTGGCTTACCGGCAAAGATTCATCATGCCTGTCTCTGACGGCAGCTCCATAGCTTCTCTTCCTCTGCCTTCTTTCTCCCAGCATTCAGTTTAGTTTTCCCTACCTACGTATATTCTGTCCTGTGCAGGCCTAAGACAGTTTCTTTATTTACCCATGGTATTCACAGCATACAGAGGGGAATACCACACCACCTCCCCTTTTCTGTTTAAATAAAAAGGAAGGTTTCAACTTTAGTGTAGTAAAATTACAGATAACAAAACAGATTATCAAGAAAGAATTACAGCTACAATATTTATATCTACTTTTATCTCTTATCATAACTAAGGAAAGCTATAACTATCAATTCTTCAACTCCATCAAAGACTCCAGAAGGATTTAATATTGCCTAAGTAAACAGGAAGTGCATTGTAAGCAACTTCCAAAACTCTAGAATTGACAGAGACATCTTGTGACCTGGACAGTCACCCAAAGTTCTTCTGTACCATTGGGGCATCCATCTTCAGCCTACAGGCCCATAGTATCCAGCAGACTTTCCCACGAAGCAGGACATTTTAAAGGCAGTTCCACCTATATTAGTAGTTTGTCAGTCACTTTTTTCTGTGTCCTGCAGAATGTCTAGCAGACTCTTTCATGAAGCAGGAACCCTGAAGGACTGTCTCACCTTCTTTTGGCAACTTTAGCAGTCATTTTTCTGTGGGTTCTGCATATCCAGTTCACACAGCATACCATCAAGCAGTTCAGGCATGAGCAGTTTCTTGCCCAAATGGCTACCCAATTCCATAAGGAGCCTCTTCAATGTTCATCTTTCTCTTGAAGCAGATTGGTGCTGCCAGAGGCAGATGTGTCTCATTGTCATGAGACAAGTCCCAAGTTTTAAAAAACATTTTAAATGCCATATTCTGAAGGTCTCTGAAAGATTTGAAGAATACCTATCTAACCAAAATATATCTCTATATATCTAGAAAACCTACCTAACATGACTACAAGCTTGACTATTATAGATGATTATCTATTAACTTATATTTCTTAATTATACATTACATTTTTAAATGGCTACACAAACACAATACCTTAATCAAAAACAGAAATACATATATACAGTATAAAAAATTGACCTTAAATATGTATCACTAAACCAAGACCCATACCAATGCAGATCTTGTAGCATATTCCCCTTTAAATGTAAATAAACATTTGTAAACAATCATTTAGGGATATGAGCGTAATTCTCTCCAAACTGCTTCCTACTATTTATTGGGCAAAGTATTTTTTGGAGGGGTGTTCAAGGTGACCTTTCAGGGGATCTTGGTTTATCAAACCACATTAGTCTGGAAGGATTCCACAGGTTCTCATCCTCTGCAGAAACAAAAGAAGAACCTCTTTTCCAAAACAACACATTTGACCCAAATTTTTAAATCAAGATACCTTTAAAGTATACATGTTGGTTTAGCTTAACAACCCATATAATGAAATGTCTTTTATTACATAGCTCTTTAACAGTCAAAAAAGTCAAAGAAAGCACAATAATATACATAATTCAGACTGTGAATTTTCCATCTTTACGTGGCTTATTATATTTACTCTATTACTTTTTCTACAATTTGATTTATTTTATTATCTTTATTCCTTTAATCTATGACTTTTATATTACATTTACTATCTCTTTACTCTTTTTCTTCTCTTTCCCAAGCCTATGTACATTTTTCGAGCACTGGGTCTTGCTTAGAGGTCTTTTATGTCTGAATCTGTCCTATTGTGTATCTGAAATCATTTTCTTTCCAAGAGTACTTTTTAAAACACTAAGCAGCTCAGTCTCAGTGGCCCTGGATGCTGGCTCTGCCTCTTTCAGGCTTTAACTATGGTGGAGGTAGTTCACTGCAGGTTCTGGGACCGCCGGGTGTGAACCATTCTTACAACCTCAACTCTGGGTAGCACTGTGCAACATATAAACCCTTTTTATTTGAGTAAAAGCTAAATCTTCCATGCAGCACACTGCATGACCTTGATATATCTCTGCATGGCAGCGGGCATCTGCCATGCTTTCTAGTCTGTGCACTCCTTACAGAATCTATCCCTCTGACTGCCCAGGCAGAAAATGCTGAGTCTGAGCATGGTCTCAGCTACTTTCCTCCTGACCCCAAGTGGGTACATAAGCATCTGGACCTAAGTGGTGGCAGGCATCAACCCCCCAAAAGAACTGGAGTTTGTGCTGGCAGCATGGACCAGGAAGCCACTGTTTCAAGACAGCGTTGAATCAGGAAGACCTTTCTTAAGGGAGCTGCAGCATGCCGCCAACAAGCAGAGCCCATCTGAGAAAAAAATGTGGCTAAACTTTGTTTTTTAGTGTCTAGAACTTCTTTCCAAACTTTCTTAGGTTTTACATGGATTTAGTCAACCACGTTGGTGTGTCAATTTGTGGTATGAGGCTGCTTGTTCATTTCCTGATTGCCCAGACTCCCAAAATAACCACACAGAAGCTGTATTAATTAAATCACTGCTTGACCCATTAGCTCTAGCTTTTTATTGGCTAACTCTTAATTTAACCCATCTCCATTAATCTGTATATCGCCACATGGCTGTAGCTTACTGGCAAAGATTCGGTATGTCTATCTCTAGCAGCAGCTCCATGGCTTCTCTTCCTCTGCCTTCTTTCTCCCAGCATTCAGTTTAGTTTTTCCCACCTATGTATATTCTGCCCTGTGCAGGCCTAAGACAGTTTCATATTAACCAATGGTATTCACAGCATACAGAGGGGAATACCACATCAATGCAGGGCATGAGATACAAGTAAACTATCTTTACAATAATCCCAAGTTTAGAAAGTCAGGAATGTGGAGAAAAGGGATGTAGGAAGAAGACATGAAGGAATGCATGACTAGATATGGTTAGACAGAGAAGGAGGAGGGCTTAGAAAAAGCCTTTCTACACTAGGAAGTGTAGAAAAAGCAAGCAGAAAAGAATAGATAAAAAGACACATAGGGATGATAGTTACAAGCACAGGTTCAGGTATACTGCTGTGGGATGCAAGCTGCAAGCAAGCAAGCAAAGAAGAGAATGAGCAAGCAAGCAAGCCAAAAGGATATGAGAGCCAAAGACACATGAACTGTGTCTAATTTGCCACTTCCAGGCATGAGGTCATTTTTGAGAGTGAGATAGCCATTAAAAACTGCTCTAGAAAAATCTGGGTTACAAAACCAGTTCTAGGAGAATCATCTCAGAGAGATACTCCATGAATTTCTAAGCATGCCACCTAAATTCTGGAAAGGTGGTGCCCAATGGGATAGGGTGCTTTCCCTAGACACTCCTGCAAAGGCACAGTTTTCCAACAACTGGAGGGCATGGGTTCATGGAAATCCCTCCTCCACCTGGAGGCCTGAGGCAGCCAGTTGCAGATTAAGAATCTCTGAGATATAGGGCAGATGGTGGAGTCTTTGTCTGGGCTCTCAGGCTCCCATTGCTCTATGACACTCCATGCCCAAGGTGCCAAACCACCACAGGCTCCTTATACCCCTGAGAACCCGGTGAGTGCCATAGACCCCTCATCATGTGACCCTGCCCATTCTCAATTGTATGAGCAACTGTGTTTGGGAACTTGTTGATATCAAGCTGAACAAGAAAGGAAGGAAGGGAGAGTGGAGGTGGGAAGCAGAGGGAGGGAGAGGAGTGTAGCATGAATAATAACCCAGAGACAGATATTGGGGTTCAACCTGAAGATTAGAAAAGTAAGGCAGCCAGCCACTGGCTCTTCCTCTACCTCAGACCGAAAATGGGGGAGATCCTGGCTCCGTGAATCCTGAAGATTTCACATCCCATAGTCCATACTCCACTGAGTTCTTGTCTCTTCTCCCTTATATTCCTCTCTCTGCCCAGACATAATTCTCCTGTCTCTACCTTCCTAGTGCTGGGATTAAAGGTATGTGATCCCAATTGCTGGGATCATCTTTGTGTGAGCCCTGTTTCTCTTTCTCTCTCTCTCTCTGAGATAGAGTTTCTCTGTAGCTTTTGAGTCTGTCCTGGTAAACTAGCTTTTGTGGACCAGGCTGGCCTTGAACTCACAGAGATCTGCCTGCCTCTTCCTCCACAGTTCTGGGATTAAAAGTGTGTGATACCATCACCCAGCTAAGCCCTGTTTCTCTTTTAGGCAGATTCAATCTTGTGTAGCCCAGGTTGGCCTTGAACTAACAGAGATCCATCTGCCTCTGTTTCCTGAGCCCTGAGATTAAAGGTGTGTCCCACCACTTCCTGGCCTGTATGGCTGACTAATATGTCTGCTTTGCCCTCTGATCTTCAGAAAGGCTTTATTTATTAAAACACAAATAATATACCACTATATTTCCCCTTCTACTCTAAAATAAAAAAGAAGGCTATAACTAATATAAGAAAAACTACATACAGTAAGTGCAATAATACACTATATACTGACAATAAATGCATCAACAATATCTAGTTCATTTGCATTTGATAAATTCAGAGAAAACACTCCATATCTATCCTATTTTGTGAGTCCAAAGTCTTTTTTACTTTCTATCATAACTTGCTTTCTGCATCTGGTAAACAATCAAAACTATAACTATAATTATCTAGTCTTCAATTCCCTCAGAGACCCAAGAAAGAAATAATATTAACTGAGTAAGCAGGAAGTGTGAGCAAGCAACTTCTAAAAAATGTGAGAAATGACAGAAACAGATGGCTGCTTGGATAGTCACCCAAAGCCTCTGCAAGGTTGGGGCATCCATCTTTAGCCTACAGGCCTAGAATATCAGACAGACTTATCTGTGAAGCAGGATATTCTGAAGGGCTGTCCCTCCTTGTCTTGACAATGCTTGGCAGTCACTTTCTTTTGTGTCCTGCTTGTCCAATTAGGACAGCATACTATCCACAGTCAAGTCAAGGGCATTTTCTTCCCCAGTGGTTTACTTTTGCCACAAAGAAAATAAACTTCATGTAGAGTTTCTTTGATGCCCATTATCTTCTCTGAAGTAGATTGGTGCTGCCAGGAACAGACATGTTTCATTGTCATAAAAAAGAGCCTATGTGATTAAAACATCTTAAATGCCATATTCTGTAGATCTCTGAAGTATTTGAAGATGACCTGTCTATCTAAAACATATCTTTGTTTGACCTTGAGAACATATCTAATGTGACTACAAGTTTGATTATAATAGATGATTAACTACTAACCTGCATTTCCTTATTATACTAAACAGTTGATAATAATAATTTTCAAGGAGTAGACATTTGCATTACATTGTTAAATGAGTTGTATAGGTACGATACCTTGAATGAATGAGAGTAGAAATGTATGTACAGTATGTTCTAACAAAATTAATCTCAAATTTGTATCAATGTACAAAATTTGTATACAATATGCAAAAGTCCAATCCAATTTAAAACTAGTAGTTGCCTTTAAAAAGTAGATTCAATAATCAACCATTTTATCTTATCATATCTATATCTTCCTTTTTTTTCCTTTCTTTTATTTTTTTGGTTTTTCGAGACAGGGTTTCTCTGTAGATTTGGAGCCTGTCCTGGAACTAGCTCTTGTAGACCAGGCTGGCCTCGAACTCACAAAGATCTGCCTGCCTCCACCTCCCGAGTGCTGGGATTAAAGGCATGCGCCACCACTGCCTAGCATTCCCTTTTTCTTTTTAGAGTAGATTCAATAATCTACCCTTTTATCCTATCATATCTATATCCCCCCTTTTTTTTCTTTCAAAACAAGAACCTTGAATCTAATTTCCTTTGTTTAGTTTTTTTCCAGTAACAACTTGTAAACAATCCCCCTAAACAATGACAAACATCCATAACCCAATGAAAGACCAAAAACCACCCACCCCACCTCTTAGGAATGAAGGCATTGTGTTTTTAAATTTACTTCTTGCTGTCTGGGGTGATGGCATCTTTAGGGGATCCTGAAAAGAAAAATTTGGGTTAACTGTCAAGTCCTGGGAGAGGTAGGTGTGTTATTTGTTGAACAGTCTCTGCGTTATGGGAAATACGCATAGTCCTGGCTAGAGTAGTCTGTTAGGCTGGATCATCTCAGCTAGACACCTCAAAATTGTTGTGAGCAGTTGTAATCCAAAGCTGATCTTTAGGTGGTGTTTTTCAGCTTAGTGGTGTTATCCATAGTCCTGGGGGAATCATAGTTTTGGACCCTACCCTCCTTAAGGAGACTTCAAAAGCTGCTGTTAGGCATGCTCATGGTTCACTGCAGAAAACTGAAAGAGTCTGAAACCCAAAATCATGTACAGGGAGGTAGATAAAACCTTTTTCTAGAGTTAGTCAGTGCTCTATATGATCATTAATATCATGACAAAAAGTTTAAATCTTATAAATCTTATACCTTAAGAAAAGCTGTTAAATAGTCAATATAAAACCATAGATTAGTGGTAATATAATAGTCCATAAATATTTGTTTTTCTTCTGTCTCATATCAGGTGGCTCTTCTGACATGCGACAGAGATTTTTGCTTTCATTTTAATAAGCCTTCTTGGGTTTAGAGAAGGAGAGACAGAAGAAATGCATGCACAGAGATCTTGCTATGTAGTCCAACCTGTTCTGAACCCATCATCTTCCTGCCGTGGTCTCCCAAGTGCTGCATTTACAGGCATGTGCCTCCATATCTGGCTCATATAGGACCCTTAACAACATCCAGTTGTTAATCTAAGAGTCTTTGAAACAGTACCTTTACCCTTAGGGCAGCCAATGAGATGGGTACCAATCCCCTCACATGAGAAAGGAGGGACATTAAAGGTACTGCTTATACATATCTACACGTACACACGTCCTTCCTACTCTAAGTGGGTTTTTACAGTCCAGGAACAAAGGGCTTTGATAACCTAATAAAAGCTAGAAATTTGTCAGAAGTGACCATGAGACATTCACCAACAAATTGGCAATGTTACAATTTATTTATTCCTTGTATACATGGTTGTACGCTTATATATATGTGCTATGGTGGGTATGGGTGTGTTCATATCAGAGGACAGCTTGTGGGAGTCGGTTCTCTCTTTCTAACATGTGGGCCCAGAGGATTGAACTCATATTATCAGGATTGATGGCAGGCGACTTTCCATGCTAAGAAGTCTCACTGGCCCTTGAACCAATTCTTTAAGGTTTTGGGAATCTCTTAACATTCTCACTTGAATTGCAGGTGAGTATCAAACTCATTCTTCTCCATTGCAATGGGCAGAGTTGTCTGGGTTTAGTGAAGGGACAGTCTGAAGGCTATATACTGTCCTGGGGCTCACATGGCTCATTTTTCTCCATTGCAATGGGAGAGTTGTCTGGGTTTACGGAAGGGACAGTCTGAAGGCTATATACTCTCCCGGGGCTCACCTGGCTCAATCTCTGTGCCCACAGGCAAGCGCATTTGTCTTGGCGAAGGCATTGCCCGCAACGAATTGTTCCTTTTCTTCACCACCATCCTCCAGAACTTCTCTGTGACCAGTTCCATGGCTCCTGAGGACATTGACCTCAGTCCCAAGGAGAGTGGCTTCGGCAAAGTGCCCCCAACATACCAGATCCGCTTCCTGGCCCGCTGACTGGGCTGAGGTGGCCAGGTGTCCCCACTCCTGTTGAGAATGGCCCCCATCTTTCTTCCTCTGTGAGACCTGCTGCAAACCAGGCCGTAGGTCACTGCTGACACCCTTCCACCTTACTGCAGCTTCTGCAAAGCTCCGAGGTGTGTCCTTCTGCCCTCAGAATGGCACTGGAGAAATCAGTCAAGTGTCTTGCTTGATGTGTGAACAGAGAGACTTCTGGAGGCCACATGTCATGCTGAGTCACTCCCCTATTGCTCCCAACAGCCACAGTCCCCATGTAATACCTCTGGTGCTCCATGAGCTAATCTAATGGACTCTGTCCATGGTCTGAATTCTGTGTCTATGAACTTGACTAATATGTATGGTTCACATAAACAGAGTCACATAGCTATGATCTTTGGTGTCTGGTGTCTTACTTCATATAGTATTATCTAGGTTCCTGTGTTTTGCAGCCCACAGTTACACACCTTCACATGCTTTTGTCATGATCTTTCTTAGCAAAAGCACAGTACCTTCTTTCATGTGTTCTGCCAGCAGAAGGTGTGGTCCAGATTTAGGGTGGGTCTTCCTGCTTCTAATAATTTAATAAGAAAACCCTCACAGGATGCCCAGCAGCCTGGGTTTTAGTTGATGCCTGATACAGTCAAGTTAACACTCAGAGCAGCCATCATGGTGCCCAGTCCCCTGACCTCCTTGCTATTCTTCCATGTGACCTCTTGTTTGTCTGGTAACTAAGGTTCTCTCCGGAAGGGCTTCTTACTGCCAACTCCATCACATTCATGCCAGGTTTGTGGAAGAACAACTTGTTGCCTTGTTCCCTGTTCCACTGTGAGAACCCGGAATGGCAGGTGGCTCATGCCAGATGTTTAATTCTGGGGAACAGTAACTTATAAGTAAATAAACAACTCGATAAAGTAACACAACCAGTCGTTCTTTAAACTTGTCCTATGCACAGACCTCATCTGTCTTCTGATGACGAGAGTAAATCCTCATCCCCAAATGTCCAGGTGGACCCCAGCTCTGTGAGTCATCTGCTCTCTTTGTTGTTTCTGTTGTTGGTGGAGGAGGGTGTGTCAGAATTCTGCTTTGACAAAGTTCCTGGTAACTCTCTCTGGCCTACAGAGAGCTTGATGTTGCTACGCTCTGACACACGTGTCTGGGAATCACCCTTTGAGTGATGTCCCATGAAACTGAACTACACACCGCACTGTTGGGACAAGTGGGTGCTTGTGGGAAGTGTCATTTATCTAACATCATCACCTAGGAAGATGTCTCTGGGCAGCCATTGGCCAATCAGCAGGCAGCTCTCAACTCACCTCTGAGATACTAAATTTCCACCTGCCTCATCAAGCCCTCTGTAGCCCAGGGAGAGTTACCAGGAAGCTTGCCAAGGTAGAAATCTGGCACACCCTCCTTCACCAACAGAAATAGGACAACAAACAGAACAGTCAACTCTTCAAGAAAAACAGGGGAATGTGCAGCATGCCAAGGTAGGACCATGGTGCTCTGACTTCTCCTGGATCTTAATAGTCTGGACCTGGGGTGACTCCAGCTCAAGGGCTGTCTTCTTCCTGAACAATGGCTTCTGCCTTTGCTGGAGAATATTTTGCTAACAGACCCCATGAGCTTACTCAAATCCTTCCAAGGGGTGAGATGTGGAGGAGGTCAGGGTGAGGAGGCAAGAGGTGGGTGGAAGGAAGTGGTGCTCACAGGCAGCAAAGAATTGCAAGCCCATGGTTCAAACAGGCATCTCCAGATCAGGTTGGGAATTCTCTTCTTCCAGCCATGCTGTCGTACTAGAGAAGCTTCTAGAATTCTTTTGAGAAGGAACAGAGGGAAGGTTGGTAGGGAGAGATAGGTCCTGGTAGATGTACTGTGTTCTCCATCGTGGAGAGCAGCATTTCATGTGTGGAGTCTGTGAAATTCATTAAGTCCAAACCTGGGAAGGTTCTCAGAAAAGCTGGGATCAGGCCCTCAGGGAAGGATATGAGAGATGGTCATGTGAAACCACAGAGCTCAGGTTTGGGTTCTCACCTGATAAGACCCATACACCAGGGATTATGATCAGTTAAAGGAAGGACCTATCACTAGGGTCAACTTGTGAGGTCTGGGCTTTGACTCTGTGTCTGAGGGGGAATATGGAGATACTGTCATAGCCTACATGGGCTTCAGTCTTTTCTAGCCCTGGGTGGACATGAGGTGATATGGGAGGTCCTAATGGGTCAGGCTGAGGCTTTGGACAGGGACTCATGGCCATTATTGATCCATCTTCCAGACAGTGGCGAGTGGGGGATGGTCCTGAAGGTAGGGGGAGGGATGATCCCACCAACCCCACCCTTAGGTATGATTTTTATTATTATTATTTCATGTTTTGGACAAAGACAGTCTTGGAACTTCCTCAAGCAGTCTGTCTGATTACCACAAAGGACTTTGTACCAGAAAATGGAGCATGGAGGATGAAATCAGGGTGGAGACTCTGGGTCTTGTGGCACAGGTTTGGAAAACCTGGGCTGAGTCCCAGGGGTCTGTGCAGGAAGTCACCATGATGAAGACACAGAAATGGAGAGTGTGGTTGCTAAAGATCTGGATAGAGTGATAGAGAGACAGGTTCAGGCATGTGGGAGAATGACCAGCTAAAGATCCAGGGATATATTTTGATACAGAAATTTCACAGAAAAAAATAGAACTAATATATGTGATACTAGAATGAGTCAATGGAGACACAAATGTCTTGGTGGGAAGGACAGATGGATGTGAGGGTAACAGGGTGTGGTGGTTTGAATGAGAATAACCCCCATGGCTCAGATCTTTGAATACTTGGTCCCCAGTTGGTACTAGAATGAGTCAATGGAGACACAAATGTCTTGGTGGGAAGGACAGATGGATGTGAGGGTAACAGGGTGTGGTGGTTTGAATGAGAATAACCCCCATGGCTCAGATCTTTGAATACTTGGTCCCCAGTTGGTGGAAATGTTTGGGACAGATTAGGAGGTGTGGCCTTGTTGGAGGAGATGTGTCACTAGGGGTGGACTTTGAGGTTTCCAAAGCCCATGCCTTTCCCAGTTAGCACTCTGTCTACCTCCTACATGGATGAGATGTAAGCTCTCAGCTACTGCTTCAGCATCATGACTGTCCACCTAATTTCATGTTCCTGACAATGATGGTCATGGACTCACCTCTGAAACTGTAAGCCCCGATAAATCCTATAAATGGAGACTGTGCTTTTGTTTCCTGGCCACCCAGATCTGAATAATCACATAAAACTATATTAATTACAACAGTGTTTGGCCAATGACTCAGGTGTATTCCTAACTATCTCTTACATCTTAAATTAACCAATTTCTATTAACCTCTGGATTGCCACGAGGCTGTGGCTTACTGGTAAGATTCTGGTGTCTTTCTCCTTTGTCAGCTACATAGCGTCTGCCTGGCTCCACCTTCTTTCTCCCTGCATTCAGTTTAGATTTCCTGCCTAGCTATATTGTGCCCTGCCATAGGCCAAAGAAGCTTCTTTATTAACCAGTGGTAATAAAACATATTCATAGCATATAGAGGGGAATCCCACACCAAAATCCTTTTTCCTCTAGGCTGTGCTGGTCATGGTGATTTAGTCTTGCAATGGAAGAGTAACTAAGACAAAGGGCATGAAGGGAGGACAGACTCTTAAAGAGAGATCAGAGACGAGACCAGGAAAAACAGATGCACAAGGAGTCACATCATGGCAGATGCCTGGAGAATAATAGACACAGCACAGTTACAGAAATACAGGCAAAGCAGGAGATGGCCCAAGCCAGCTGTGAGCCAGTCACAGGGAAATGTAGGGCACACCTAGAGCTCGGTGGCATACCTCTTGTTCCCAGGGACCTTTCTGAGCGTCTTTTACTCTACTATGGCCAACATCATCTGCTCTATGATTTTTGGTGAGCACTTTAATTTCTAGGATCCCTAATTTGTACATTCACTAAGTTCACTGAGTGAAAGATTCACTATCATCAGCTCTTTGAATAGCTAGCTAAGGTCAGAGATTCCACCATGAGCCAGGAATCAGTGTGGGTGGATTCTGGGAAGAGACCAGGGGTCTAGAAAACAGAGGCAAGAAAGCCTCAGAGGTCAGATTCCCAGAGAAGTAGAGATTATTTTAGTCTGTCCATGCACCTGAGTGTGGTATCACTCAATGGGTAACCAGCAGCATCCATAGCAACTGAACAAAAGGAGATGTGCTAAGGCATGCTCAGATGGGAGCATGGAGCCCTGGGTCTGAGCCTTGGCATCACATAAAGGGATTGTGCTGGGGCAAGCTTATTATCCTATGATTTGGAAGGTTGAGGCAGGGGCTCCAGAGTTCAAGGTTATCCTCAGTTCCTTACGTGGAGGCCAGTCTGGAATACATGAAACTCTATCTGAAAAAAATATACAAAATCCTTTCCTTTCTCAAGGAAATACATTGTTTACTTGTTTATAGAAATCTGAGATAGCATTTATGGTTCCAGGCTGCCTATTCCCACATCCATAGACTCCCATGAAAATACTTTACCTTTTAAGTGGGGTGACAAGTCATACAGGGCAGAGATTTAGGCATCCAAAGGATGGACTGTGGGAGAAGAGGCTGTAGTGATCTTGCGGTGATTCTAGGTAGCTGGAGCTGTGGAGGTAGCAGTGTGTGTGTGTGTGTGTGTGTGTGTGTGTGTGTGCGTGTGTACCCACATGACCACCTACACTCAGCTGGGAGCACACTCCCCAAGTTTCTGAGGTGTCCTTGAAATGTTGTGTTGTGCAAGGCACAGGCGTAAGCACTAGCCATTTATGGGATCAAAGCATGTTTTTAGGGTGTTCATGCCCCCCTCTGGGTGTGTGAACTCCTTCCTGGCATCTTGAAGCACTTCTTTGGGCCCCATACCTGCTTGTGCAGCCGCCGCCGAGAAGGGAAAAGTTTCCTTCCTAAGCACGTGAGAGACGGCAGGAATCCCTGCGCCCCGGCGCTCGCCAGGCTCTCACCGACCCCGTCCTTCACATAAACTCCTTGATGGAAAAGGAGCAGAGGTCTTAACAGACAGACGAGTTCCCTCCTGGACTCCTGCGCTGATCTCTTCAAACTGGACTCGGAAAAACCCGTGCCAAATCGAAACGCTTCATTTTATTAATGAATATAACACCTTTGGGGGAAGTGATTTATCCAAGGTCACATAGTGAGGTCAGTGTGAAGAAACGGCTGGGATCTTCATCTTATCCACAGCTCATTCTCAATAAAATACAAGGGGCCTGGATTAATCTCCATTCACCAGCCATTCCATAAGCAAATCTCTCTCACAAATAGAACAGAAACACTAGACTAGGCATCTCCATAAAGAGTCCACTGGCAGTCCTAGGCATAGTATTAACAAGTGACAACCCAGCATCTGAGAAAAGAGTTCCTTTCTATCTCCCTCCCTCTCTCCCTCCCTCCCTCCCTCCTTTCCTTCCTGTCGTGTTTGAAAGAAAATGGCCCTCAAAGGGTGTGGCACTATTAGGAGGTAAGGTCTTATTGGAGGAAGTGTGTCACTGTGGGCACAAGTACTGAGGTCCCTCAGTGTGACAATCATTCGACTCCTGCTGCTTGCAAGATGTAGCACTCTCAGACCCAGAACCATGTCTTCCTGTGTGCTGTCATGATCCCTGTCACGCTGATAATGCACGGAACCTCTGGAACTGTAAGCCAGCCACCCCAATGAAATGTTTTTCTGTTTTTCTTCTTTTATTTTTTAAAAGGAAAACAAACTATCTTTTTTCATTTTATATACCAACCCCAGTTCTCACCCCCTCCCCTCCTCCCATTCCTTTCATCTTCCTCCCTACCTCACCCCCCTCATCCACTCCTCAGAGAGGGTAAGGCACATTGCTTTGGGGAAGGTCCAAGGCCCTCCCTACTATATCTAGGCTGATCAAGGTATCCATCCAAAGAGAATAGGTTTCCAAAAAGCCAGTACAAGCAGTAGGAATAAATCCTGGTGCCACTGCCAGTGGCCTCACAGTCTGCCCTAGCCATACAACTGTCACCCACATTCAGAGGGCCTAGTTTGGTCTTATGCTGGTTCCTTCCCTGTCCGGATTGAGTTGGTGAGTTCCCATTAGCTCAGGTAAACTGTTCAGTGGGTGTCCCCATCATGGTCTTGACCTCTATGCTCATATTCTCACTCCTCCCACTTTTCAACTGGACTTTGTGAGCTCAGGTCAGTGCTCCATTCGGGGGGTCTCTGCCTCTGTTTCCATCAGTTGCTGGATAAAGGTTTTATGGTGACATTTAAGGTATTCATCAGTCTGACTACGGGGCAAGGACAGTTCAGGCACCCTCTCCTCTATTGTTTAGGGTCTTAGCTGGAGTCATCGTTGTGGATTCCTGGGAATTTCTCCAGTGCCAGGTTTCTTGCTAGCACCGTAATGGCTCCCTCCATCTAAATATCACTTTCCTTGCTCTCATCTCTGTCCTCCCTCCATCTCGACTATCCCATTCCCTCAAGTTCCCCTCCCCCTCCCCTTCTTCCCTCCTCTTTCCCTTCCATCTTCCCTTTCCCCCATCCCCATGCCCCCAATTTTGTCAGGCGATCTTGTCTATTTTCTCTTTCTAAATGGATCTATATATGTTTTTCTTTGGGTTCACCTTGTTACTTAACTTCTCTAGGATCATGGATTAGAGGCTCAATATCCTTTGCTTTACAGCTAGTATCCACTTATGAGTGAGTACACACCATGTTCATCTTTCTGTGTCTGGGTTACCTCACTCAGGTTGTTTTTTTCTGGTTTCATCAATTTGCATTCAAGTTTCAAGATGTTATTGTGTTTGTTTGTTTGTTTTTTAAGCACTGAGTAGTACTCCATTGTGTAAATGTATCACATTTTTTTTTAATCCATTCTTCAGTTAAGGGGCATCTAGGTTGTTTCCAGGTTCTGGCTATTACAAATAATGTTGCTATGAACATAGTTGAACAGATGTCCTTGTAGTATGATTGAGCATTCTTTGGTTATATGCCCAAGAGTGGTATTGCTGGGTCCTGAGGTCCATTAATTCCCAATTTTCTGAGAAACTGCCATACTGATTTCCAAAGTGATTGTACAAGTTTGCATTCCCACCAGCAATGGAGGAGTGTTCCTGTTATTCCACATCCTCTCCAGCGAAAGTCATCATTGGTGTTTTAATCTTAGCCATTCTGACTGGTGTAAGATGGCATCTCAGAGTCATTTTAATTTGCATTTCACTGATGGCTAAGGATGTTGAACATTTCCTTAAGTGTCTTTCAGCCATTTGAGATTTGTCTGTTGATAATTCTCTGTTTAGTTCTATATCCTATTTCTAATTGGGTTATTTGGAGTTTTGATGTCTAATTTCTTGAGTTATTTATATATTTTGGAGATCAGTACTTTGTTGATGTGGGTTTGTGAAGATCTTTTCCCATTCAGTAGGCTGCCATTTTGTCTTACTGACTGTGTCCTTTGCTTTACAGAAGCTTCTCAATTTCAGGAGGTTCCATTTATTTATCTGCTTTCAGTGTCTATGCGACTGGAGTTATATTTGGGAAGTGGTCTCCTGTGCCCATGCATTGAAGATTACTTCCTACTTTCTCTTCTGTCAGGTTCAGTGTGGTCAGATTTATATTGAGGTCTTTAATCCATTTGGACTTGAGTTTTGTGCATGGTGGTAGACATAAATCTATTTTCATTCTTCTACAGGTTAATATCCAGTTATGCCAGCACCATTTGTTGAAGATGCTTTCTTTTTTTCATTGTATAATTTTAGCTTCTTTGTCAAAAATCAGGTGTTTATAGGTGTGTGGGTCTTTGATTCGATTCCATTGGTCAACCTTTCTGTTTTTATATCAATACCAAGCTGTTTTCATTACTGTAGCTCTATAATAGAGCTTGATGTCAGGGATGGTGGTACCTCTGGAAATTCCTTTATTGTACAGGATTTTTGACTATTTTGAGTTTTTTGTTTTTCCATATGAAGTTGATTATTGTTCTTTCAAGGTCTGTGAAGAATTGTGTTGGGATTTTGATGGGGATTGCATTGAATATATAAATTGCTTTTGGTAGGAGTTACATTTTTATTGTTGATTCTACCTATCCAAGAGCATAGGAGATCTTTCCATTTTCTAGCATCTTCTTCAATTTCTTCCTTCAGAGACTTAAATTTCTCATCGAACAAGTTTTTTACTTCTTTGATTAGTGTTACCCCGAAGATACTTTGTTATTTGTGGTTACTGTGAAGGGTGATGTTTCTCTGATTTCTTTCTTAGCTTCTTTAGCAATTGTATATAGGAGGGCTACTGATTTTTTTTTAGCTGATCTTGTATTCTGCCACATTAATGAAGGTATTTATTAGCTGTAGGAGTTCCCTGGTAGAGTTTTTGAGGTCACTTATGTGTATAATCATATCATCTGCAAATAGCAAAAGTTGACTTCTTCCTTTCCAGTTTGAATCTTCTTGATCTCCTTATGTTGTCTTATTGCTCTAGCCAGAACTTTAAGAACTGTGTTGAATAGATATGGAGAGAGCAGACAGCCTTGTCTTGTTCCTGATTTTAGTGGAATTGCTTTGAGTTTCTCTTCATTTAATTTGATGCTGGGTGTCAGTTTTCTGTACATTGCTTTTATTATGTTTAGATCATTCCTTGTGTCTCTGATCTCTCCAAGACCTTTATCATGAGGGGGTATTGGATTTTGTTGAATGCTTTCTCAGCATCTAATGAGATGATCATATGGTTCTTTTCTTTCAGTTTATTTCCATGATGGATTACATTGATAGATTTTTGTATGTTGAACCATCCCTTCATCTCTGGGATGAATCTGACTTGACCATGGTGGGTGATTATTTTTTGATGTGTTCTTGGATTCGGTTTGCCAGTATTTTATTGAGTATTTATACTTTTATGTTCTTGAGTGAGACTGATCTGTAATTCTCTTTCTTGGTTGAGTATTTGTGTGGTTTCAGTATTAGGGTAACTGTAGCCTCATAAAAAGAGTTTGATAATGTTCTTTCTGTTTCTATTATGTAGACCACTTTGAGGAGTATAGGTAATAGCTCTTCTTTGAAGTTCTGGTAGAATTCTGCAGTGAAACCATCCAGCCCTGGGCTGTTTTTGGTTGAGAGGCTTTTGATGACAACTTCTATTTCCTTTCAGTTTATAGGTCTATTTAAATTATTCACCTGGTCTTGTTGTACTTTTGCTATGTGGTACCTATCCAGAAAATTGTCCATTTCTTTTACATTT
The DNA here is from genome assembly GCA_004026605.1 of Ondatra zibethicus. Taxonomy (NCBI): domain Eukaryota; kingdom Metazoa; phylum Chordata; class Mammalia; order Rodentia; family Cricetidae; genus Ondatra; species Ondatra zibethicus. Next base: position 17,890 of record PVIU01012512.1, on the reverse strand, counting down.
TCCAATTTTGTGGAGTACAGGTTTTTGTAATATGATCTAATGATTCTCTGGATTTCCTTGGTGTCTGTTGTTATGTTTCCCTTTTCATTTCTGATTTTGTTAATTTGGATGTTCTGCCTTTTGATTAGTTTGGATAAGATTTTGTCTATTTTGTTGATTTTCTCAAAGAACCAGTTCTTTTTTTATTGATCCTTTGTATTGGTTTCTTTGTTTCTATTTTATTGATTGTAACCCTCAATTTGATTATTTTTTTTTGTCATCTACTCCTCCTGAGTGAGTCTGCTTCTTTTTGTTCTAGAACTTTCAGGTATGCTGTTAAATCATTATTGTGAGATTTTTCCACTTTCTTTATGTAGGCACTTAGTGCTATGAACTTTCCTCTCAGCACTGCTTTTTAGTGTCCAATAGATTTGGGTATGTTGTGCATTCATTTTTTTTGAATTCTAGGAAGTCTTTAGTTTATTTTTTAATTTTTTTCCTTGACACAGGGGTGGTTCAATTGAGTGCTGTTCAATTTCCATGAGTTTGTAGGCTTTCTGCAATTAGTATTGTTGTTTAATTCTAACTTTAAACCATGGTGATCTGATAAGAAACGGGTTTATTCCAATTTTTTTTGTATCTGCTGAGGTTTGCTTTGTTACTGAGTATGTGATCAATTTTAGAGATTGTTTCATGAGGTGCTAGAAGAAAGTATATTCTTTTGTGTTTGGGTGGAACGTTCTGTACATGTCTGTTAAGTCCATTTGAGTCATGACTCAATAACATCATCTGTTCTCTTATTTCTCTGTTAACTTTCTGTCTGGTTGACCTGTCCATTGTGGAGAGTGGGGTGATGACATCTCCTACTATTAATGTATGGGGTTTGGTGTGCAATTTAAGCTTTAGTAATGTTTCTTTTACATATGTGGGTGTTCTTGTATTTGGGCCATAGATGTTCAGGATTGAGACTTCATCTTGGTTGATTGTTCCTGCTATGAGTATAAAATGTCCTTCTCCATCTCTTCTGATTGATTTTAGTTTAAAGTATATTTTGTTAGATATTAGGATAGCTACACCGACTTACTTCTTAGGTCCATTTGATTGGAAAATCTTTTCCCAACTCTTTACTCTGAGGTAATGTATAACTTTGAGGTTGAGGTGTGTTTCTTATATACAGCAGAAGGATGGGTCCTGTTTTCATATCCATTCTCTTAGCCTGTGTCTTTTTATAGGTGAATTGAGTCCATTGATATTAAGAGATATTGGTGACCAGTGATTGTTAATTCCTGTTATTTTTTGGTGGTAGTGTGTTTGTGTTTCCCTTCTTTGGGGTTTGCTGGTGTGAGGTTATCTGTTTTCTGTGTTTTTATGGGTGCAATTAGCTTCCTTGGGTTGGAGTTTTCCTTCTAGTACTTTCTGTAGGACTGGGTTTGTAGGTAGGTATTGTTTAAATCTGGTTGTATCATGGAATATCTTGTTTTTTCCATTGATAGTGATTGAAAGCTTTGCTGGGTAAAGTAGTCTGGACTTGCATCTGTTGTCTCTTAGTGTCTGTAGCACCTGTCCAGGACCTTCTGACTTTCATTGTTTCCACTGAGAAGTCGGGTGTAGTTCTGATAGGTCTGCCTTTATATGTTACTTGACCTTTTTCCTTTTGCAACTCTTAATATTCTTTCTTTATTCCATATATTTTGCATTTAATCATTATATGGTGAGGGGCCTTTTTTCTTTGTCCAGTCCATTTGGTGTTCTGTAAGCTACTTGTACCTTCATAGGGATATCCTTCTTTAGGCTGGGAAAGTTTTCTATGATTTTGTTGAATATATTTTCTGTGCCTTTGAACTGGAGTTCTCCTTCTTCTATTTCTGTTATTCTTAGGTTTGGTTTTTTTTCATGGTGTCCCAGATTTCCTGGATGTTTTTTGTTAAGAATTTGTTGGATTTAATGTTTTCTTTGACCGATGAGACTATTTCCTCTATCGTATCCTCAACCCCTGAGATTCTCTCTTCCATCTCTTGTATTCTGTTGGTTATGCTTGCCTCTGTAGTTCCTGTTCGTTTACCCAGAATTTCCATCTCCAGAATTCCCTCAGTTTATGTTTTCTTGATTGCCTCTATTTCAGTCTTCAAGTCTTGAACTGTTTGAACTTTTTGCTTCACCTGTTTGATTGTTTTTTCCTTGGTTTTCTTGGGTTTCTTTGAGAGATTTATTGATGTCTTCCAATTTTTTTGTTTGTCTTTTCCTGCATTTCTTTAAGAGCATTTTTCATTTCCTCCTTAAAGTTCTCCATCATCCTCATAAAGTTACATTTAAAATCATTTTCTTATACTTCTTCTGGGTTAGGGTGATCAAGTCTTCCTGTTGTTTGACCACTGCTTTCTGGTGTTACCGTGTTTGGTTCTGGTGTGACCGTGTTGGGTTCTGGTGTGACAATGTTGCTTTTTAAGTTGTTGAATGAATTCTTGCATTGGCACATAGCCATCTCTTCCTCCAATTGGTGCCAGCAGTGTCTTTGCCTCTTGGTCCAATCCTTGCAGTGGTTGTCTGTGTCTTTGGGAACTGTTTTTGTCTGCTCTGTATTGTCGCTGTCTGTGTCTCAGGGAGCCACTGTGATCTCTCTTAGGCCACTCTCTTGGTCTCTTCTCTTGGTCACAGATCCAGAGTTCCTCTCTTGGTCTTCTCTCTTTCCCCTCTGTGTAGTTTCAGCTTGTGTTTCAAAGTTCCTCTTAGGTTGCAGGGGATAGGAGGGTTTGGGGGTGGAGTGGGACTTGTAGCTTGCAGGGTCTATTCCATAGGATGGGGCTGTAGGAACAGCCTACCTAAAGGAAACTTGCATACTGACTAGCTAAAGAAGCTGATGTAGGTGGGGGAGGGGCCCAGGATTTTGCCCTTGTAGGAGGGCCTAGAGAGTGGGCTGTCCCACCGGGTGAGTGGTCACTCACCTCTTGGTCCTCTCTGTAGTAGCAGGCTGTGTTTCAGAATTCCACTGAGGTTGAGGGGTTAGTAGGGTTTGGGGACAGAATGGGACTTGTATTTTTCAGGGTCTGATCGATGGGGTGGGGGTGTTGGAGAAGGCTACCTTCAGGAAGCTTGCCTGCTGGCTGGTTAGAGAAACTCAAAATGTGTTTCTGAGAAGAGTTACTGTGGATTGGGCAGTGGTGGTGCATACCTTTAATCCTAGCATTCAAGAGGCAGAGACAGGCAGATCTCTATGAGTTCGAGGCCAGTCTGGTCTACAAGAGCTAGTTCCAGGACAGCCAGGGCTGTAATACAGAGAAACCTTGTCTTGAAAAAACAAAAAACAGCAAACAAACAAAAAAAGATTTGCTGTGGTCATGGTGCCTCTTCACAGCAATGGAAACCCTAACTAAGATACTTTCTTCCTTTCTTTCTTTGGTACATGTGTGTTATATACGTGCATGTGTGTTTGTGTGGTTTTCATGTATGTAGGTACACCTGTGTGTAGAAGTTCAAATCCACATTCATGTTTGCCTGCTGGCCCAAAGTTAGTGTCAGATCTTCCTTGATAGTGCCCCTCTTCACTGAGGCAGGGTCTCACTGGATCCAGGGCCATCTTTCCCCAGAGGTCCCATGTCTGTCTTCCAAGTAATGGGTTTACACAGGAAGCAAAACATTCCTGGCTTTTATGTGACTTGTGTGTTCTAAACTTTAGTCCTTATGCTTGTGTGGTGAGCACTTTATTGGCAGAGCCATCTTCCCAGTCCCTTTGTGAAGAGTTCTGAAGATTCACCTCAGTGAGTGTGTGTGTGTGTGTATATATATGTGTCTATATGTGTTTATATGTGTGTATGTTGACGTAGTCCAGGTTTTCTTGAGCTTGCAGTAGCCCTGGCTAGGTTCAATCTCATGACAGTTCTCCAGTCTCACCCTTTAGAATGCTAGGATCAGAAGTGTGAGCCACCATGCCTGGCTTGCTTGTCAATTCTAGGGACCTTTGTTGAGCTCTGTTATCAGTGCTTACTCATGTGCCTCTTCCCCTGTCTGTCCATCTCAGGAAAATTCCAGGCAGAAACTGATAGTGTGGTTAGCACCCACCAGTGTTCCAGCCTTTGAACATTGGGAAAAATACGCTTCATATTCATGTTGCTACCCTTCCAGAGTTACAGTGACCTCATCCCAATTGGTCTCTAACTGTGTCATCCATAACATACTTCCAGGTGCATATGCATATCTTTAGAGGTAATTGATTCTTCTAGCATCTGATGCAAACATGCTGTTTTCCTATAAGCCCCACCGGGCATGTGTCTTAATCATGATCTATTGCTGTGAAGAGACACCATGACCCTGGTAACTCTTTTTGTAAAAAATTTTTAATTGACTTTATTGAGCTATATATTTTTCTCTGCTCCTCTCCCTTCCTCTCCCCTCCCCTTCTAGCTTCTCCCATAGTACCCATGCTCCCAATTTACTCAGGAGATCTTGTCTTTTACTACTTCCAATGTTGATTAGATCTATGTATGTCTTTCTTAGGGTCCTCATTGTTGTCTAGGTTCTCTGGGACTGTAAATTGTAGGCTGGTTTTTCTTTGTTTTATGTCTTATGAGTGAGTGCATATGATATTTGTATTTCTGGCTCTGGGTTACCTCACTCAATATAATGTTTTCTAGATCCATTCATTTGCCATGACCACAGTAACTCTTATAAAGGAAAACATTTAATTGGGGCTGGCCTACAGTTTCAGATGTTTAGTTCATTATCATCATGGTAGTACATGGTGGCATTCAGGCAAACATGATTCTGAGAAGGAATTGAGATTTCTACATCTTGATCCACTGGCAACGGGAAGTGAACTGCCACAGTGGGCTTGACTTGGGCATGTAGGAGATCCAAAAGCCCACCTTCACAGTGATACACTTTCTCCAACAAGGGCATGCTTTCTATTAGTGTCACTCTCTAAATGCTGAGCATTCAAGCACATGAGTTTATGGGGGCCATAGCTATTCAAACTATCACAGTCCACTCCCTGGCTCCCATAGACGTATAGCCATTAAATAAAGTCCAACTTCAAAAGTCCCCATAGTCTATCAACAATGTTTTAAAGTCCAATGTTCAAAGTGTCTTCTGAAATTCATGTAATTGCTTAACTGTAACCCCCTATAGAATAAAAATAAAACAGATCATATACTTCTAATATATAATGGCAAATATATATATATATATCTCCTTTCCAAAATGGAGGAAATGGAGCACAGTGAGGAAATCCTGGACCAAAGCAAGACCAAAATCCAGCTGGGCCAACTCCAAACCCTGCATCTCCAAATGTGATGTCAAAGAGCTCTTCAGATCTTCAAGTCCTTTCAGCTTTGTTGACCACAACATACTTCTCTCTTTTGGGCTGGTTCCACTTCCTGTTAGCAGCTGTCCTTGGCAGGTATCTCATGAAAGTGGCATCTCCAAAATCTTGGGGCCTCCAGGGCAATTCAGGCTTCACTTTTACAGCTTTGTGAAATAGCTTCTTTGGGCCTTCATGCAGGGAAACCTATGATACTTGCCTGGCCTCAGAGGCTTTCTTAGTAGCAATGGGGATTCCATAATCTGTTTCTTCTATCCTTGACTCTAAAGTCAGAATCACATGGCTGAAGCTGCCAAGTTCTGAGTTTGAACATGGCTCCCTCATTCAATTACATCTTCAACTTTTTGTTCATGTTTCCTTCACTGCTTAAACTTGTCATTCCTGGAACTTGCTCTGTAGATCTGGCTTACCTCAGACTTAGAAATCTGCTTGCCTCTGTCTCCACAGTGCTGGCATTAAAGGCATGCGCCACCACACCTGGCTCTAAGCTTTCACAAATTGGAAGCTTATTTGGGTGGGGTCTTGCCCTGAGGTCTCCATTCCCTTTTTTTCTATTTCTTGATCTGTTTATCTCCTTGAACACAGGACTTAGCTCCATTCCATTTCTTGGTGTCTCCTTTCTCCTCAATCTGTAGATTTTGTATTTTTACTTCCTTAGTTTCATACTTTACATTACAAATCTTCCTAAGAGTCAACACAAATAACAACATGGCAGAGTCTATACAAGGCTGTTTTGAGATTTCCTTTGCCAGTGTAAGTACTTCAAAATTCTTCATTTAGCCTCAGGCAGACATTTTGGACAAGAGCAAAAAGCAGCCACATTCTTCACCAAAATATTGCAAGAATGATCTCTAGATAGCATACTGAAATTCTTCTTCTCTGATACCTTTTGAGCCAGGCCCCCACAGTTCAAATCATCCTCAAGACTACTGTCTTCCATGCTCCTATTAATACGGCCTGTTAGCATTCCACTGCTTTCCTAACTCAAAGTACCAAAGTCTGTATTACTACAAAGAGAAGCATGGTCAGGCCTTCACAGCAATTCCCCACTCCTGGCACCAACTTCTGTCTTAGTTAGGGTTTCTATTGTTGTGAAGAGGCACCATGACCACAGTAACTCTTATAAAGGGAAATATCTAATTGGGCATGGCTTACTGTTTCAGAAGTGAAGTCTATTATCATCATAGTGTGACACGGCAGTGTGCGGGTAGAATTCATTCTGGAGAAGGAACTGAGATTTCTACATCTTGATCTGCAGGCAACAGAAGGAGACTGTCACACTGGGTGTGGCTTGAGCGTGTATGATATCTCAAGCCTGCCTCGAGAGTGTCACACTTCCTTCAACAAGGCCACACTTCCTAATGGTGCCAATCACTATAGGCTGTGCATTCAGATACATTACAGGGACCATACCTATTCAAACTACCACAGAGTGTTAGCAGAGATTCTTCAGTCCTTCACAGTTTCCTCACAAATTGGCTTATTTGACACTGTGTGACTTTCCTAGGGAGATGTGAACAAACATATTCATATCAGATATGTGAAAGGTGACAGACCAAAGAAATGACCCCACCTGAGTATGTCTTGGTAGATTGATGACTTATTGAAATTACTTACAGGAGTATGGGGAGGATTTTAATTCACAGGGTCTTGGGTGACTCAAAGGTAACCGAATCACCCCAAATCCCATGAGGGAAAACTCATTAAACTGGTAACCTTAGCACTCACTACCAGCCTTGAAGGCAGTATTTGATTCTGTAATCATTTGAATCTGGCACCTTTCTGAACTTACGATCCTTGATTCTCCCTCCAGGGAAGCACACTTCAGTACAGAGGAAATAGCTCCAAAAGCCTTGAAAATATACTCAACGAGAAACACCTGGAGAAAGACAGACTGCAGAGAAGGTACAATATAGGAAGGTGGATTTGATGGAACAGAGTAGCAAAGACACATACATGAGACAGAGACAGAGATACAGTGACAGAGATAGAGAGACAGAGAGATTCATACTACTTGTATTGATGAGCAGAATAGAAAAGGAGGTGTATCATCTAAATTTATGCAAATGGGCACAGAAATACACCATTGGATAACTGGGTACTCTACAAGTACTTCTCAACTCTTGTGTTCTCCCTCACCTCCTAGAAAAAAATATGCGTTTGTGTAAGAGGCTGGCCCGATATGAGCCCTTATTCTTGAACACCACACTGCAGAACTTGTCCTTGAGCTGCCCAAGTCGCAGAAATCCAGACCCCACACCAAAGCTGAATGGGGTTGGAAGTTGCCCTGTGTCCAGGAGCTCTGCCTCTTGCCTGTGGGACACAGGAAGAAGGGATGCGATCACCTTGGGATCTTTAGTTCAGTTCCCAGTCCTTTAAAGGATGAATCTGTGGCTCTTCTAATCTCTTTAATGTTTGCTCTTAACTGCAGAAAATTTCCTTTCCACCCAGCCCAGCCTACTAGTTCCCAGATCCCTCTGGACTAATGGTTCTCAACCTTCTTAATGCTGCAAATTTTAATACAGTTCCTCATGTTGTGATGATCCCAACTATAAAATTAATTTCATTGTTATTCAAAACTGTCATTTTGCTATATTTATGAGTTGTAAATATCTGTGTTTTCTGGTGATCTTAGGCAACCCTTGTGATAGAGGTTGTGACCCACAGGTTGAGAGCTGCTGATCTAGATGGTCTTCACAGTTGACCAAAGAGAAATCCTTGTGGAATAATTCCCAAGGAGAATTCCTTTGGGAAAAATGTGAATTTTAACTGTATGATTAGGAAAACTGAGGCCAATGTTAGAGGAATATGTACAGTGGGGACGTGAGGGCAAGATCAGTCATGCCAGCTCCTGCTTTGCCATTCACATCCCACAACCTCCCTTTCCTTCCTCGAGTGAGAGGGCTTGTTCTTTCCCAACCTATTTGTCATGTATCTCCAAAGTATCTTCATTAAGTTTCTGATCCTAGTTCTTTGAAAAGAGTTAGTTTAAAATCAAGTTCTAACTTCTCAACCAAACTGCCATGTATTCCTTTCTGCTCTTGTTGGAGAAAGGACTCACATGAAAAGGTCTCACTGTGTAGCTCTGAGTGATTTAGAACTTGGTCTGTAGATCATTCTGGCTTCTTAATCCCAAGAGAGGCCCCTGGCTACATCTCTAGGAGGCTGTGATTACAGAAACATTGTTCTGTAATTTCACGAAGAATCTCTTTACTTCCAACAAGTCAGCCCAAATTCGCCCTTTCTCAGAAACCCAGCGCCTCTTGCGTGTCATTTCTATGTGCACGGACGGACTTATTTGGAAAGTTCAGTATAAATGCAATCACTTGACCCCTACATTTGCTGATTTTTTTCACTTAACATAAGGGTCTCAGGGGTCATCTACATTGCAGCGTGTGTCAACAATGCATTCCTTTTTAATAGCTGAATGATAATCCAATGTTCCCCACATTTTGTTATGTTTTCCCAGTGGGGACATGCACACATACACACACACACCCACACCCACACACCCACACCCACACCCACACATACACACACACCCACACACCCACACCCACACCCACACACCCACACCCACACCCACACATACACACACACACACACACACACACCCACACCCACACACCCACACCCACACCCACACCCACACATACACACACACTCACTCACTCTGGGTCTCAGTATGCAGCCCAGGGTGTTTTGACTTCCTACTCTACCTGCCTCATTCCCCAAGTAGCTGGGATAAGATATACATCACGAAGTCTGGTGAGTTGTGTTCATTTTTGATTCTGCTGGGTATGGGTTTTTCTCTTAGCTGATTTCTTCTTGCTGTGTCCCTGTTCTGGCTGCTTTTATGTGAACTTGATACAAGCTAGAGTAATTTGGGTAGAGGGAGGTTCAATTTAGAAAATGCCTCCATAACCACAGGACCCCTCCCCCACTCCATATTCTGAAATTGTATATTCAGCACCTGGGAAGGGTGACGGAATCACCTGGGCTTCAGTGGCCTGGCATAGCCCTGTCGCTCCAGCTCTGTCACCTCACCATCGTGACTTTTGGGCTAACTGCCTGCTCTTCCAAAGGTCCTGTGTTCAATTCTCAGCAACCACATGGTGGTTCACAACCATCTGTAATGAGATCTGGTGCCTTCTTTTTTTATTTTTTTTTAAAATTTTTTTCCATTCAAAAAAAAGTAAAATTTTTACATTTCTTCCCCTTCTCCCAGTCCCCTCCTCCTACTCCCCACCCCTCCTCCCTCCCCCTTCTTCCTTAAAAGAGGGTGTGGTGCCCTGCCCTGTTGGAAGTCCAAGGCCCACCCCCCTCCATCCCGGCCTAGGAAGGTGTGCATCCAAAAAGACTAGGTTCCCCAAAAGATAATACATGCAGAAGAGATAGGTCCTGGTGTCATTGTTGATGGCTTCTTGGTCTGCTCCCATTGGCCACCACATTCAGAGAGTCTGGTTTGATCATATGCTCGTTCAGTTCCAGTCCAGCTGGATTTGGTGTGCTCCCATTAGTTCAGACACATCTGGTGCCTTCTTGAGGAAGAGACCTGGTCAGTCATCCTCATTAGTTTAGACCATGAAATGTATTATGGACAAGTTCAACAGAACTGCCATATATAGGTTGCTCATGCCTGCTTCAGCACTGCCAGGGCATACGTTTCTATTTCATTTTTATTTTCCTCAGTGGACATTCTGTGATTCCGACATCTCCAGCATTTTGGGGGTCTCTATTTCAATGTAGGCTTCACCTCCCCTGCTTCATGTAGTAGCTTATCAGGCAGGGACTCATAAAGGGAATCCAACCATATCAGTTGGTGCTGGACCTCAGCAGTTTTCTGGAACTTGGGTGGAAGCCTCCAGGATTCCATCACTCTTGCATCTTTCACATCTGCCAAACCAGTGCCACATGATGCTGCGGCCAAGTTCTAATGCTAGATCAATTGGTGCCTTGCTCCCTGGACCACAGTGTTCTGTGGCCTGAAGAACAGTTGGCCACTGCTTTCTGACCCTGTGGTAACACTTACTAGGTGATATTTTTGTTTTAGAAAGGAACCTTGCTTTTCACAAACCCGAGCGTAAATGGGTGAAGTCTTGCCCTTAGGGCAGCTTTTCTATTGTCCCAGTGCAGAGCACTGTTAATACCAAATGGAAGGAGAAAGACCACTGACCAAATCATCATGGCCAAATGAATTAAAGCAAGCGTTTTAATTCATGTACACAGGCTGCTTCCCCCTAAAGTAGGGTTCAAGATACCAGGATTGGGCCTGAGAGACAAGGCTTTTACAGAACTCAGGGATGGAGGGAAAATAGGCAGGGTTATAGGAGTAGAACATAACAGGTGGTCAAAACAATCACAACAGGTGGCCTAAACAATCACAACAGGTGGCCTAAACAATCACAACAGGTGGCCTTCATAAGTTCATCACGAGGGTCTTATAACCTTTTGAAACAAAAGTAGGTTGCAAGGCAGTTATAAAACATTTTGAAACAAATAAATGATTGGTATTCCAGGAACAGGGAGTACAGAACCATTTGTAGTTAAAGCTACAGTCGGGTATGGCTGAATCCTTGAGAAACAGAGGTTTAAAGCATAATCAGGAATGAACCTAGTTTGTATTTGCTTTGAGATGCCTTGTAAGCCTAAGATGGACAAACTTCACACAAGTTTGTCCTCAATGCTGGTGATTACCTTAACGAATATAGCTGCCTCTTCTGAACCCACATTGTCTGCAACTTCAAACTCTCTCATGCTTCTTTTAGTTTTCTTCTGGAAAATTGCATAGTTCCCCTATCTTCCTTCTCCATTCTGGCTCCTTACTACCATGGACTTGAATCAGAGCAGCAGGCAGTAACCATGCCACTGCTCTACTGCTTCACTAAATAAATGACTCCGTTCTTTTTTCTTTCTTAACATAATTCCTTTTATTGATCCCTCGGGAATTTCACACCATGCCCCCAATCCCACTCATTTCCCAGTCCTTTCAAGTCTACTCACCACCCTTGTAGCCTCCCCACCCCCCCAGAAAGAAGAAAAACACTTCACTTTTCCATCTTTCTGTCTTCTCCATCACATATTCATTTGTCCTCATGGCTTTGGGAGCTGCAGTGTGTCTCGCAGGATACCACACAGCTTTACTTGTGAGTGTTCATTGCAATGAGTTGTTGGACTGGTTTAAGGCCTCTGGCTTCTGGTACACCATCAGTACTGAAACCTCTCTGGTGTCCTGCTAGTGCCTCAAGTCATGGAGATCTTGCATCTATGGTTCCAAGGGACCAGACTCTTCATGTGCTCCAGCAGGTCATAGATGGGGGTACACCAACTCAGAGCCCCAGATGTGGGTCAGGGTGGTAGCTGAGTTGGTCAGCCTGGACCTCCACTGGGACTGACCCCTTTAGCAGAGGGTTAGGGCCAGCTCTCCTGCACGCATGGTGAGGGGTGAGAGCAGCTCTGCTAAGTGTGGGCCTGGCTCTCCCACTGGCAGGGAAGGGGAGCGTCACGGATGGTCAGGACCAACTCTTCAGTGCCCACACCGTTTGACCCGGTTTTTCCATGGAGGAGTTGCTTCTTCTAATGGTTTGGCCTGCAAGAGGCAGAATCAGTTTTCTGGTAGCCAAGTCACCAGGACAGATCTCCCATGGCCACAAACATCAACACTGACTCTGTCGATCATAGGACGCAGACCCAGTCATGGCCTCAGCCACAGTTAGGGCCTAGAGTCCATTCTTTTTGAATTCAGTTTCACTTAAGTTCTCAGGGCACAGAGAGAGCAAACCAGATTTTTTTAGACTATTTGAATAGCTTTTAGCCTTGCTCCCTTAGGCTCTCACTATTTTCCCCCTTTCTTTTACTATTCTGGTTTTCCAAAGTCCCACCAGAGTACCCAAATACAGGCCACTTTTGGGCTTCTTTATAATTCCATGTTCTTTCCATAAATAGGCTCCAAAGACCCAAGAACCATGTGATCAGGTGTATCACAGTGACAACAAAGAATACAAATTTTCAGGAGGAATGGCTGGTCCATTGCTGTGACGAAGGGCCTGACAAGGGTCAACAGGAAGAGAAAGGGGTTGTTTTGAAGGTGCCATCCATGATGACATGGAAGGTGTTGGGACAGGAGTATGTCAGAGGTTATGCTGTATGTCACACTGTATCCCTGGCTTTGAACCAGAGGTAGATGTGTACTTGTGTTCAACATGCATTCTTCTTTCTCTTTTGATTGGGACCCACACAAGGATGGTACCCATAGACAAGGTAGGGATTCCCTATTCAATTAAAAATCTGTAGTTCCCTTAAGAAGGCACCCCTAGGGATATGGTTGATATGATCCCAAATCTAGTTGAGTTGACAATGAAGGTGAACCAACATAGCCCGGTGGATTCTCTCAGTTGCAGGGACTGAGTGGTATTCCCAACACTCTCTCCGAGTCCCTGAGCCTCTGGCCTTAATTTACTGTTTTCTTCTCCTTCTCTCAGACTCAAGGCTTCTTCCTTTTTTTCTGTTTCTCTCTATATCTCTGTGTCACCCATCTCTGTGATTAATCTATTTGTCCCTCCTTCTCCCTCTATACGTCTATCTCTCTTTCTCCTTCTGCATGGAGATGGAACCTAGGACCTCAGACCTGCTTGTAAAGTGCCCTAGCACTAAGGTGCATCCAGGATCATTCATCTGGCAGAGGCCAGGCAAGTGCTCTACCATTGTGGTACATCACCAGCTCTTTAGAAAATTTTAATCTGGAGATAGGGTCTTGCTAAGTTACCCAGGCAAGGATTGATGCTTAATCTCAGCCTCCCAATTGCTGAAATGAGAAGCACGGGCCTATCCTTGGATCTCTCTCTCTCTTTTTTAAACAAGATTCACATCTCTTTACTAGAGAGAGAGAGAGAAACACACACACATACAGAGAAAGAGAGAGAAAAAAGAGAGAGAACTCTTCTTTCTACATTTATCCAGTGCCTGTCTACATCCAGGACATGACCTCAATAGCAGAGTTACATTCAGGTGACCAAAGAGGAAGGGAAGAAAGGCATGCAGATTTCAGACTCAGAACCTGTACTCTCCTGACCTTGGAATGGTGCCACCCTAGACTGGACTGAAACCAGACCTTTGTTCTTGCCAAGCCGGGTGATCTGACACTGAACATGGGCCATTTTCCCCACCAGGATTTCTGGTGGGAGTCATGAGGTGTGTTCCATGCAGTAGCTGACAATTCACACTTTGGGAAGGTATGTCACCTTCCCTTATTAATATACAGAGGAGAGGGAAAGAAAGAGAGAGAGGAGAAAGAGAGAGAGAGAGAGAGAGAGAGAGAGAGAGAGAGAGAGAGATTGGGGCGTTGTCTAAGGTCACACAGTAAATTAGAACTACTTTGTGCAATAGGAAGGTTGCTTTCCAAACATGAAATGTGCCGGATATGATGGCACACATCTGTAATACCAGCACTAGGAGCCTGTGAGAATAGCTTTATGAGTTCATGTTGAGCCTGGGATACATAGGGAGAATTTGTCTAAGACATATAAACAAACCAATTTAAAATGTGGTATGGAGAATCAAATTCAATCTTGGAAGTTTTATATATGCTTTAAATAGCAGAGATACACAAATAATTTTCTATACAATTCAAAAATTTTGGAAGGAAAATTATTGCCACGGACCGGCTCAGGGGAGCCCCTCAACCGTGGGAGAATCAGGGTCTTGGTACCAGGAAGGCATGAGGTCGGCGAATGACAGACACAACACACAAGAGAGTGGTTGGAATCTGCTGCAACTTTACTGAATTCGTGTTGTCATTATATAGTATTCAAACAAAGAACAAACCAGAAGGTCACGTATCATTACTTGGCACAGTATGAAAGCTTCTTTAGTCACATCAGCGATGAGCAGGTGTTAGACATAACACGTCCTTAGAAGGGGAACTCTTGTCCTTGGGAACATGGACCTCAAACAAGTGGTTTCATCTTATCTAGGAATAGAAAGTTTCTGTCTCATAATTGCTATCATGGCCCTTCCTTTTTCTCACCCTTTCTTTATCTCCTCTAGTGACTCTCTGCATCTGCTGAAATATACGTTTTTGTACTTTCTTATGCAGCAAACACCATGGGGGTTGGAATCTAGCAAGCCTATCCATAAATGGTAGAGCTAAAGAATTCTGCTTTTGTCCCTCATATATCACATACTTATGACTATCATCCTCATATCTTTCTGTGTATGGAATGGGGTCATCTGGTGACTCAGTTGTACTCCTGGGTGGTTCCCACCATATATCCCTTATCCTAAACTTTATTAACCCAATCTTGCAAGGGATTTTTTCCCTAGTTTCTTTATTCCCAGAATTGGGGTTTCCTAACAACATCTGGATCTTAACCTATGTTTTCCCCAAATCATCAGTCCTTTCTAGGAAAAGTTCCTGCTGCTGTGACTCACCCATAATGCCCCCCACTGATCTCTTTTTGCTATCATCCAGAATTTGCACAAGGGCTTGAAACACTGGAGGCATCTCGAGCACTGTTTTAGTATCTCATATAAGAATTATCATTTCCAGGAACAACAAAGGGTTTTCTGGTAAAATTATACGTTTGGCCAAGTACAGCAAAGAACATTATCAGGAAACAGGAAAGAATAGCAGAGACAGCTAACCATCTATGACAGCGGTGAGTACATGATCTTTCATTCAAGTTCATGACCTGAGCTGATTGCTAAGGAACCGCCGGAGGCCTATCCGCGAACGGCACGAAGCCCCCAGCCTGTGTTCCCTGAACCAGAGGCATTGTTGTCACACAGGCGACACCGCTGTGGGTGTGGCAATTATGATACAAATTAAGTTTTTATCACTTCAAAAATATACATCAGATTTTTACACACAGTATGAACACCAGCAGCAGCAGCAACAACAACAACAAAATCATAAGCTCACATGGCCTAAGTCTGTAATCTTAGTTACTCAAGAGAAAAGATCATAAGTTCACAGTCAGCCTGGGTGGCAGAGCAAAACCCCAAATATCTTTGACACATTGGCACACACTTGCATTCCGAGTGCTGGGATGTGGAAGCAGGAGAATCAGGAGTTCAAGTTCAGCTTGTACTACATAATTATATCATGTTTCCTAAAAACAAAGAAAGCCAAAACAAAAAAAAATATGGGTGCTGGGATTTGGCGGAGTTGGGGAATGTTGGCTTTCCCAGTGTAAATGAAGCCCTGAGTTCAATGCCCAGCAGCATATAATATAATCATTGCGATTCATGGCTATGCTCTCAGCACCAATAGAGGAGCCAGGAGTGTGTAAAAGCATCCTTGGCTACACTGTGATACAGAGTAGGTCGTGTTTCATGAGCCCTTCACCCCAAGAGAGAAAGAACAAAGGACATCTGTTGAAGTTTTAGGTTGCTTTGAACCTGCTTGTCTATTAGGATGACAGTACACCTTGGGTGCCTTGGGCACTGGACCACAACGACACTGACATATGTGAGGGTCGATGATGTTGATGGTTCTGGGTCTTGGATAACTGATATTTCTTGTGTTGAGATACTTTGGAAAAGTCTGTAACTGGAATCTGATCCTGATGTAGTCAAGAATAACTTTCAGGGTCCTGAGACTGTATGTATTCATTATCACACTCACTTCATGCAGTAATGAAGATGAAATCCAAGTCTTCATGGATGCAAGGAATATCGTCTATCAACTGAGCCCATCTTCAGGCAGTTTTGCCATCGACTGTTATGTAGTTCATTAGATGTCAGTGATATCCAAATGGCTGGTTCTATTTCAGTTTCTTGACCCTCTTCCTCTTCCCTGCAGATGACTCAACACATCCTTCCAAGTTCCTCATCTCTCATCACTTCTTTTGTCAAAACGTCAAGATGAGATGCAATTTATGCCATAGAGAATGAAGGTTCTCTTCCAAGACACAGATATGCATTTGACTTGACCCCAGTGTGTATACATTATCTCTCCAGATTTATACTAGTTTGTAGTTTACAATTGAATGGTGGCCAACAAAGTTAATAAAAAGAAGGTGGTGAACTATGGGAAAGGCTTTAATTCAATTTAGAGTTTAGGGTATTGGGATAAAATGAATGCTTTTTATCTGAGAGTATAGGGTGGGTTATGTTGGAAGGAGCAGAAACAGAGTGCTAATTGTTGACTATTCTCTCTAAAATTCAAATTGAAATTTAAATGCCATTATAACTACATTAAGAAGTGATATGTGAACTGGGGAGAATGTTCACTAGTTAAGAGCACTTGCTGTTCTTGAAGAGGACCTGGGTTAAGTTCCTAGCACCTGCATGATGGCTACAGCCATCTATAACTCTTATTTGAGAGCATACAGTGCCCTCTTCTAATCTCTTGGGCATAAGACATACATGTGTTAAACATAAATATGTTCAGATGAAACACTTACATACATAAAATGAAAATTAAAAAGGGAGATGGGCAGTAGTGGTGCATGCCTTTAATCCCAGCACTATGGAGGCAGAGGCGGGTGGATCTCTGAGTTTGAGGCCAGCCTGGTCTACAGAGCAAGTTCCAGGACAGGCTCCAAAGTTACAGAGAAACCCTGTCTTGAAAAACAAACAAAACAAAAGAGTAAAATGACAATGTGAAGCTCTACAGCTTTATAATGCCCATTCTAAGTGAGTAGACGTTCACTGTGATGTATAAGACTGTGGACTGGGTCAATTTCTCTGTGTTATGTTTTATAATCCAGTTAAGAAAACAACAAAAGAAGAAACGAGATGTTTTAAATGTGATTCAGGCATTGCCTTTATGTTATATTTTGGTTGTGGAATGTTCCTTTCCAGCTTACTTATTTGATCAGTTGATCTTTAGTTGGTGGCGATTTTTTGAGAGTTGTACAATATTTAAAGATCGGGGTGGCTGGTGATAACAAGTTACTTAGATTAGGCTAACACTCATAGCTAGGCTCTGTCTCTCTCTCCCACATGCAATTCATATTTTCCTACTGATATGTGATTAGTCCAAGTTCTCATGTCAATGCTGGGGCCCAAACTACCAAAGAATTTAAAACAAGAAAGTGAATGGTGAGTTTATCATATAACAACCCCACTCCTGATAATTATTTTCTGTGTCAGTTGCTTTGTCACTGTGGCTAAATATCTACTTAGAAGCAAATGTGAAGGATTTATTTAGGGTCAGTTTCAAGACAGGAAGGTGGGGCAGCTGAACCTCTAATTTTGCTGTGTGAGCATGTGGCAGCTGAGAAGAAGAGAGAGGAGGGTGTGAGGGAGAGGTTCCCTCAAATAACTTCCTACCAAATCTGAGAACATCCTAAAATACTATTGGTTAGAGATCAAGCTTTCTAACACATGGAGTCGTGGGAGAGCCTTCACATTCTAACCATGACACTCTGCGAATGCATTGATGTCATTATCACAGGAGCGGGTCCTCTATGGGAGTGTCCAGTTTCCTTTTTAGCTCTCCCAGTCTTAGGTGCACTTGCTTGCCCCCTGGCCTGTTATAATGCAGCAGGAAATGCCTCCCCAGACACCAGTGCGGTGGGAAATAACTGCTTCCAGGAGCACAAATGTAAAATGTCTCCTAATTACAGTTTCCTGCCCTGCTCTCTGGTACTC
>PVIU01012511.1:0-59733 GCA_004026605.1 Ondatra zibethicus | reverse complement strand
GTTAGTTTTCTCATCCCTTTCGATAAAGGAGTTTTTCACCTCTTCTTTAAAGGACTCTATAATTTTCATAAAGCTACGTTTAAAGTCAATTTCTTCTACTTCATCTGGGATAGGTTGCTCGGGCTTTCCTGTTCCATAATCGCTGGATTCTGGTGTTATCATGTTGCTTTTCAGGTTGTTGGACGAATTCTTTTATTGGCGCCTGCCCATCTCTTCTGAGAGTTGCCTGCTCTGCTCCGTTCAGCTCCGCTTGGCTCCCGGGGTCAGGGTCCAGATGAATCCGCGAAGCTGGTTGGGTGAGGTTCCCGGTCCCAAGGGCAGGCCTACTGAGGGTTGCCCGCTCTGCTCGGCTCGGCTCCGTGGGACAAATGAGGCCCCCTAGCAGGTGACTCGCCCTTCCTCCAAGGCCTCAGCCCGGGTAGGCCAAGCTGGGGTGCAGCCGGGACTACGCAGATGAGAAGGGATGCCCGGGGCGAGCAGGGTTGGGACAACAGCCAAAATAAAATATTCTTAAATGGAATTAATACATCTGTTAATTAATATAGTCCTTGCTAGAATTTTCCTAAAAACATACAAATTACCCTTAAACATTGATTGATATATTCCTTATGATAAAACTGGCTTTTATTTTGGTTAGTATACAAGTATTCTATTTAAATTATACACAGAGATTTTGCATTCCATACATTATATAATAGTGTTTTATTCTTGAGAGTAAAATTACCTTAAAAGTTATCAAATAGAGACCTCTCCACCCCAATGTTTTAAACTTGACTTTGGTTGAGAATGAAAGTGTTATAAACAATCAAATGAAATTATTCCTTGGATAATCCTGGGATGATAAATTGCACAAACCCTCAGGGAGCTAAGAATAGGTCTCATAGGCAGATTAACTCTCAAGAAACTTATATTAAATTCCATTGACTATTAAAGTGGAAACTTGGGGTTTTTATTTTGCTTTTATGCTTAAAACATGATGCAGACAATGTGAGAAAAGCATTAGTAACATTCTCCTCTGACTCAGTGAGAGCTGTTCTTCTCTATTACACATGGCAAAACGCATTAGATACAAACAGTAATTTCATCACCAGTGAATGAACTCCTACAAAACAGGGTAGGATTGTCTTCAGGATTTTTGTACAATTTACATATAGTTAGAAAGATAAAATAAATATTTTCATTTTCAGAGATGAATTAAATTGTGATAAAGTGATTTATAGTTTTGATGTTGTGGTCAAGACACTATGAGTTTCAAACATTAATTTTTCATTTCTTAAGTCTTTTTGAGAGAGTTGTAAAAACTGATGATCAGTGAGAAATTTTACTATGAAATTCAGAGAATATAGAAGCTGATAAAATATTATATACAGAGCCCAGAAAACAGCACTTAAAGGTAATAACTACTCATATGTCCATAAAAAGAGTCTTCAGATTGTAAATGCTTTCCCACCCTCCTTCTCTTCCTATCATCCCTGAGCCACTTCTCCTCCTCCTCTCTCTCCTGTCTTATTCCCTTCCCCTCTCCTGTGCTTTCTGTCTTAGTTACTTGCTTTCCTGTCCTCTGATAATCACACATTTCTTAAATTTTAATATAAGCAATTGGTATTTCATAATTCTACCTTTGTGTTGTAACCATGTAATGGTATAAAGGGTCCAAATTTTATGTTTTCTATTACTCATGCAGTCAAATTTTACTTTTTTCCTAAATACATGAGTATTTCTTTGTAAAGACAGTATTTCTAAAATTTCTTTGTAAAGGCAGCTTTGAGGTTTTGTAAAGAATACTGATATAGGGTTAGGGCAGATAGAAGTTCTGTTAAACTACACAAAATTGAAAATGATTATTTAATATATATATATATATATATATATAATACATTTGTACAAGTGACATATGGTTAGACAGACATATACTACATCCAAAACCTAACACAAAACATGACATAAGAAATAATATTATGTTCAAAGATACCTATGTTATAAAATAAAGAGGCTTCTGATTTATGTCTACTTAAATTCCTGTAAGGATAAGATTTTTCCCTCAGAATGTTCTAGGAAAATCTAACTTGCAGCTTTGAACTGCATTAAGGCTGGCAGTCTGGCTTTGTCATCCTTCCAAATTGAGCTAATTCACCAACTCATCAAAGCAAATTTTCCAAAATCCATTAGGAAAGATATGAGAAGAACCAGAGAAAAGAGCTTTTTTTCCCAGTGTTTCTAAGATAAGAAAGTTGAGACATTTAGGGATATTAGCAAGTCAACACTTGTTAGGGGAAAAGGGGGGATTAGACATCTTTGGAGAGCTTCTCTCCCAGAGAACAGTAGAAACAAATTCTATTGAGACACAGAAAAGTAAAACTTCTTTTATTAATAGCTAGCAATAATAGAAGAAATTATCTTGGAATTATGGACTTTAACAAGAACAATTTCAAATGTGATTTGAATTTATGATTATCATTTGTAGTAAGTGTTTATTTTTTACATAAAATTTAAAACTATCACC
Source organism: Ondatra zibethicus (assembly GCA_004026605.1). NCBI lineage: Eukaryota > Metazoa > Chordata > Mammalia > Rodentia > Cricetidae > Ondatra > Ondatra zibethicus. The sequence goes on along the minus strand of PVIU01012511.1, from coordinate 57,230 downwards.
CAGAATAACAACCTTTCTTCTCATTATTCTCATTTTTTTTAATTTTAGAGATATTTTATATTAACAAAGAAATTCTGGTGGCCAGTTAGCCTTGCTGTTAAGATAGTGGACCATGTGACTAGTTGGACACAGGAAGGCAAACTTCCCAATATTAATGCTCAAGGGAATAACTAGTGAAATCTTATATAGGTCTAGACTTTTCAAGAATGTAACTACTAGAGATAAGAATTGCATGGACTATTTTTCCTCTCTTTTAGGTACCCAAGCATTGTTTAAAATAATGTGGATGTCAGCATTTGAAAGTTCCTTTTGACTTATATTTGATAGAATATGATGACAAAAATCTATGAAGTTGATTGAGTGTGGTGTCTTAAGATATTAATCCTAGTAGTTTGGAGGTGGAGGCATAAAGATCAGGAGTTCACATTCATTCAAGTTATCTGGTAAGTTTGAGTCTACCTGAGTTATAGGACCATGTTAACCCCATTAAAACAAATAGAAAAAACCTTATCAACTTTTTAAAATATCTATATAAAGAGCAGAGAGTTGGGATGTGGTACTTCACTCAATAATACATGACTATTTTGACATCAAGCTGTTTTGACACCTTTTTAAAAATACATTTTTATTTATCATTTGAGAAGTTTATACATCTAGAGAGTATACTGTGATCATATCCCTCTTCTGCTATGCTTTCTTCAAATAACAGAGAGCGAACAATATTTAAATTTCTAAATTTCTAGTTTACTTTGTATTTACTCTAATATTAGATTCATGCAAATAAGATAGAACGGAGGCCTCTAGACTATCACTAACATTGATTCATTGATATGACCACACATCTTTACTGTATGCATTTGTCAAGATAGTAAAGAGAAAAATGAAACATTCGTCTAATCTAAATAACAGATTTTATTTGTTTAGATTAATTATCAATTTAGATTTTTTATCATAAAATTTAATTTAGAGTAAAATTAAAGTGAACAACTTTTGTTAATCATATCCTAAATTATGTAAAATCATACCCCTTGTGATCATAACTACATAACTACACTATAGTCTCCATTTAGTATGTTTCATTAGAAAAATGATAGTGCCATTTTGGTTCAAACTAATCTTAACTAGAATGTAAAAGATGATGCTAAGATTTAATTAATCTTAAAATTATCATTGTGCCTGTCTACTTTGGAACATATCACTTAGGGCTCTTTTGCCTGTGGTGTGGTCTTCATATTCTACCATTAATTACTCAGAACTTTAGAAAGTATAGTGAATTGAAACCATCATATCTCACAACTATGAATTCAAGTATTCTGCCTTGTGAATAAATATAAGAAAACTAATTAACAGATTTGGTTATGCAAAACAAAAGTTGTATCTAAAATCAAATTCTCTGGTGCATGTCATTGTCTAAGGTCACATATTCTTGGCCTTTAATATTGTTCCTACAATTTTTGTTTCCATAATTATTATTATTGTTAGTTTCTTAATTGTGCATTGGTGTTTTGCCATTGGTGTCTGGTATCCTGGAACTGGAGTTAGAGACAGCTGTGAACTGTCATGTGGTTACTGGGAGTTCAACCAAGATCCTCCGGAAGAGCAGTCAGTGATCTTAACCACTGAGCCATCTCTCTAGTGTCCCCATAATTGTTTTTATATGATTGCCATAAAAATCTTTGATAATTTGTTTAATTAAATATTTCTGTGCAAGGGAAAACTTAAGATAACTTCCATGAATAACATTTTGACATTTCCATTTGACCTTTTGCATCATCCTTGTAGAAGAGCAAGTAGATTGGTTATGAACTGTTTTAGAGTTAATTCACATATAGTTCAAATCATATATACTGCCAAATTATAGTCTCTGAAAAAGTCAATTGTATTAATAACTGGCAAGTAATTAAGTCTCAAGAGTCTAAATTCTGTTAAATGAGTATTCTTTCTTCTTCTTCAGATATATGGTGCCACCAGTCTCCATGTTTATCTGACTGGACCCTTCCTTCTGATTCTTCGCTGTTGCCTTTATCAAGATGCCTTTCCTAAGAAAACCATAACATTATGTAACCTTTGCAGAAAGGGGTAGACAGCAGAAAGGAAAAAATCAATACTACTCTGAAATTTTCATTGAGGAAAAAAAATCTGTTTTTGCCCAGTTGACTCTGTGGATGCCTCCTGGGTGTTCATGCCTGGTCTCTTAAGATCCCAAATTAATCATCTGCTCTTTGCTTTATCTTAACAAATTCATTATAAATTTTGAGGAAATAAAATAAAATCAGTAACTCTTGTTACATACTTATGACTAGGTGGTGAGTCTTGGAGCTTACAGTAGCTTGTAGATGTACTAATTTCATTTAGTTTTCATGAAAGCAGTTTGATTTATTTACAAAGTGCTGGCCATATTTTAAAATAATGAATTAAAAGTGAAATCTCCAAATTTGAACACACATATAACAAGCAAAATTCTTTAGTGAAGTGTAGGTTGATTAACTTGATATTTCAACAGCCCCCATAGTTGTAAACAATATTCAAAATTTATTCTCAAATCAAGCCTGTATGTTATATAACTACACACTTTATAAACATTCCAAAATTGAGTTCTAAATATTAATAAGATAGATCAAGATAAATTTGTGTAAAGTTACAACAACTTATTCACAGTGATTTTGCAAATTGTATTAAGTACTTGTTTTTTTAATTATAGATGTACTTGAACACATCTTATTTTCACCATTATCTTATGAATCATGAAAAACCAGAGCTGTGTCACTGAGTTCATACTCCTGGGCCTTTTACAGGACTCCAAAGTTGAGAAAATATTGTTTGTTGTATTTTCTTTGGTTTACCTTGCAACCATTGGGGGCAATATGATAATTGTGATGACCATTATATACAGCCCTGCACTGCTGGGCTCCCCTATGTACTTCTTGATATTCCTGTCCTTATTGGATGCATGTACTTCTACTACTGTCACTCCCAAGATTGTTGTAGACTTCTTCTATAAAAGAAAGACCATTTCCTTTGAATGTTGTATGACACAACTGTTTGCTGTCCACTTCTTCACTGGGGTAGAGGTGATTGTCCTTTCAGCCATGGCCTATTACCGCTATGTGGCCATTTGCAAGCCCTTACACTACTCTTCCATCATGAACCGGAGTCTTTGTGGAAATCTTGTGGTAGTTGCCTGGGTAGGAGGCTTCTTGCATTCTATTATACAAATTATCTTCACTTTGCAGCTGCCCTTCTGTGGACCCAATGTCATTGATCATTACATGTGTGACTTGTTCCCATTTCTGAAACTTGCCTGTACTGACACACACATTTTTGCAATTTTGGTGTTTGCCAACAGTGGGACTATCTGTATCATTATTTTTTTCTTATTGGTTGTTTCCTATGGTGTCATTTTGTTCTCACTGAGAGCCCAGAGCTCTGAAGGGAAATTTAAAGCTCTCTCTACCTGTACGTCTCACATTACTGTTGTGGTTTTGTTCTTTGTCCCATGCATATTAACATATGCAAGACCAACATCTGCATTCTCCTTTGAGAAAAATGCTGTTGTATTTACAACGATCTTGACACCATTGCTCAATCCTATGGTTTACACTTTCAGAAATAAGGAAATGAAGAAGGCCTTCAGGAAAATGTGGAAGAAACTGCTAGTGATTTCTGACAAATATTAAATATTATCCTTGCTATGCTGTGGAAATGGATAAGTGGATAAGAACACTTCATGCTGTGCAAAGAGAAGAACATTGGTTTTGATTTCCAACACCCATGTCAGAAGCCAGGCATCACAATGCCTCTTAATCTAGTGTTGGTTTAGGTCAGATAAGTGGATTTCAGAAGCTCAAAGGACTACTAATCTACTCAAACAGAGAGATATAAAAGTTCACTCCAGAACTTATCCTAAGGCAATCAGGTGGTGCACAACAGATGAACATGATCAATGTCAGTTGATGGACTTGTATATATACATGCACAAGCACAGACAGCATGCTATCCTTATGTGTACAAACACATGTATGCTTCCCACTCACTTGTTCGTTCATCTCCATACAAACATCAAGAAATAAAGGGTATACTTCAAAGATAATACAATGATAAAGAAGTCAATATTTACCTGTGCACTTACTACATTATTTAGGTATAATGCAGAATGAAAAAAACCTTTTTTTCTTCAGAAGATCCTTCAATGTTTGAGGTGAGAAAACATGGTAATGTTTATTTTTGAGATTATAATATGAATACATTATTTCTCCTCTACCTTTTCTCCCTTTAAAAACTCCCATATACACCTCTTTGTCCTTTTTCACAGTCATGACCTTTTTCATTGATTTTTGCTATGTACATATATATATATACATGTATATTCCTACATATAACTGTCTCAGTCTACATAATGTTACTCATATGTACATTATCAGGGCTGAACATTTGATATTGGATAGCTAATTGGCATGTTCTTTCCTAAGGAAGACTATTTCTTGCTCTGTCAGTCAGTTATGGTGACTCACACTGGTAGGACATGCTGACGAGGCAGAGGCAGAGGGATACTGAGACCTCTTTTTGAGATTATATATTAACAATGAATTGACTATTTAGTATTGTTACTTAACAACACAAGTTAGCGTGACAATGAAATCACAGTTTTATACTCTCATAGATATGATAAAACATTGGAAGAAGTTTAAGTATTAAAATGCTTTCCATTTAAACTATGCCATATTACAAAATTAGGTTGATAACCTGCTTGTGTATTTAAATTAAAAAAAATAACAAATTTACTCCAAGGGAAAAATAAGATTCTAAGTGATACTGTGAGATGTCATATCCAGGAAATGCATTGAAAGAAACATGAATTTGAGCTGAATTCTGGATGTTCCTGTATCATTTGACTTTATTTTTAAATCCATGAGTAATTTCTCTTAGATGATATAACTAACTCATCCCAATGAGTTCTGTCACCTAATTCCATATGGGAAAAACCCATAAGCTCTTCCTCTTCCAATTCATGCAAAGGCAGGTGTGACAAAGGCATCACATTACTGGATAAGATGCTGACAACATATCATATTTTTCCTACTCTTTACAGGGAAAGCACACCCAGAGAAACCAGATTGAAGATTAATTTTCATAAATGTCATGCATTTCAAATTATTGAGCTATTTTATCTTTCTAAATTTTCTGTATGATATATATATATACATATATAATGATTATCAATGAAGATCATTGAGATTTACGTATATTCTATGTCACTATGTATATATTATGCTGTCTGTAGCTGGTCAAATGAATTTGCAAGAAAATAATTTAATAAAGCATGACTTTAGTATGACTGACTGGCCAATTACATTTAATGGGCATAATTACTAAATGCTTATACTATGCTTGACTCTCCTTAATTTTACATGGCATATTCAAAGTACTAGAACCTACAGAAGATAGATGACATTGTATTGTATTCCCATTAGAGAGGGTATAAAATTCATATCTAGATTAAAACAATATCTGAATAGTGTATAAAATCACTATCAAACTAAATGTGTGATAGAAGTTCAGACATTTTGGGGTGATTTACCCATGTATTCTCTGTTAGTCATAAGACTCAAAGGAAATTCATCTTATTAATGTCATTACCCTACAAAGAGAACATTTTTCCCCCAAAGAATTTCCTTAGAATGAACATCTGCCATCAGTGGCTCAAGTGATTTATGAAGCTACTAATGCAATGTTTAAAGTAAAAGCATAAAATAAATTATTTTGTCTATAGTATACTATTTAAAACAGGTTTGTTTTGCTCCGTCACATAACAAAATCAAACATTTTCCTTTAATTATTTTAATTCTGAATATTCAGTTGTAGATTCAATACTGGTAATGATGTGCCAGGAGAAAAGTGATGAGAGGTTTGGCAAATCATCTCTTCTGATGGATGTGGAAGAACTGAAATGGAAAATTGACAACTCAAGGCTGGAAACCACAAGAGGCACCTTGTGTCCCAAGGTTCATTCACATTGTTACAGCTCCTTTGTAACAATTACAAGTATAGAACTAAGTGGAGAATCATGATTCATGGGTCACTATGTTCAAGATGACATAAAACGCAACTTTTTTTTAGTAAAACATCTAAGGTATGTCTTAAGTATTATTTATAAATTGAAGAAGGTGTCAAACATTCTTGTGTTAAAATATTATTTTTCTTCTCATCCAATAACTTAAATGTAAAACTACAAAAATGATAGCACCAAGTAATTTGTATAAATATACAAAATAAATTGAAAGCTGAGGTCTTCAAGATAGCTCAATTGCTATCATACTTTTCATCCCATAATTTGTGGGACTTTAAGTTTGGCTCCCTGGTAGCCATTTAAATAGCCAGTACAGTAATGGTAGCCATGCCTATAACTTTAATTTTGGGAAAATGGGACTCAAGGATGCATGAAGTGCACTTGCCAGTGAGTCAAGCTAAACAGTTAAAGTCCATGTTCAGCAAAAGACTCTGTCACAAAATTATAGGGATAGAAGAAGAAAGAGACGTTAATGATTGTCCCTTGCCTGTGAATGCACATGTGTGCCCAAACACACACGTACATAGAGGTTACACAAAATTAATCAGTTAATCTGATTCTTTGGGTCAATGAAGAGAAGAAATAGAAGCAAACAAGCTTTGATAATAAAATAATTGGAATGACAGACATCATAATGTGAGGTGCGAGTGTCCCTGTAGTGAGAAAAAATAAACCAAGCTTTAATGAAAATCAGAAGAAAAAGGTGCTGTAGGAAGCAGATGGAAAATCAATGTAAAGTCGCTGTTACTCAGGCTCTAAGTCATCCAGGAAATCTTGAACAGAAATATTCCACCTGACTGAAGGTCATGAAAACATGATTTAAAACCAAGAAACTTTTTATTTGGGAAATTCTAAGGTCTGAGGATATGAAAACAAGATATCATCTTTTATAAATGCTAAACTTAACATTTTAGAAAAAAGTCATGGAGTCTTATTTCACAGTCCTAAATAAATACAGAGGCTTTGAAAAGTGTTAAAGGGTTAGAATCCCTACAAAAGAGTCCCTGAGAAGCTGCTGTTTAAAAATATGTAGGTAAGCCTCAGCTACAATGGCGACACCAGACTATGGGATATAACAGAAGACAAAATTACTGTATAAGGAGTAGAAAGAAATCAGGACAAAGGTTTCCTGTAAAATAGGAAGTAGAACTAGAGACATGGGGGTCTATTACCTATTACCTCCAGAATACTGATACATAATGCTTATAAGTTCTAGAGGGTAGAGTATATGGAACTATAGTAGTTGGAGTTTATTCTACTATATTTTGCTATTTCTTTCATTGTAATATTCTGTTCTCTGGCCTTTCTCTTACCTTTTGGAATGGGAACATTTATTCTGTGTTCTTACATATGTAAATCATGTACCTTCTTTTTAGTTTCATAGGGTTGCCCACTGGAATGCTTTTAATGTATGTTCTCTACTCTGGTAAGCATTCATCATCAAAAGAGTGCTAATAGGGAAAAATCATCAAAAGTCTTAACCTTCTTTGGACAGTGTATACTAGAATATTGATCCCAGGAAAGATATACCTGTTGCTGTAATAGTTGCATGAATGTTTTAGAGGTAACCAAACTTCTTCATATTGGAGGTTTTAGTCATTTCCCATAGAAGGGAATATAGGCAGAGATTGCTTATTCATTTCCCGGTTGCCCAGACCCGAATAATAACACAGAAACTATATTAATTATAACACTGTTTGGCCAAAAGCTTAGACATATGTCTAGCTAACACTTACATCTTAAATTAACCCATTTCTATTATTCTGTGTATCACCATGAGGTTGTGGCCTACCAGTAAGTTTCTGGCTGATGGTTGGTGGCTTTCTACTTTGGCATCTACATGACATCTCTTTGATGCTGTGTACCCCCTCTATATATCTCTTGCAGCCTGGCTATATTCTGCCCTGCTATAGGACAAAGCAACTTTATTCAAAGCAGCATATATACAGAAGGACATCCCACATAAAGGGAACACTATAAATTTAGTGTGGGGAGTAGGTGAAGTTCAGAGTCAATGTGCATTATTGAATTAATAATGGCCATGTTATGGATGTCTGGTGTGGGACAATGGTCTGTATTCTGTCAATTATATTTTAAATAAATGCTGATTGGTGTTAGCCAGGCAGGAAGTATAGACAGAACAACAAAACAGGGAGTGGAGGTGGGTCAATGAGAACAGGAGAATTCTGGCAGAGGCAGGCAGATCTCTGTGAGTTCAAGGACAGCCTGGTCTATTGAGTGAATTCCAAGACAAAGATACACAGAGAACCTGTCTCAAAAAGCCAAAAATTAAAAGTAAAAATAAAAGAAATAGAGGTTAAAATAAAGCCATATAAAGATGAAAAATACACAGAGCATCTGGATACTGTATGTTATTACACTCTCTTTAAATTGTTTAAATGCTGAGGAAGGAGCAACAGTTACTAAAAGATATTTCTTCCTAAATGCTGCTTAATTAATCCAAGACAGGTATTTTGAAAATACCTTGACTTCAAAATTGAAGTCAAAAGATATATTACTTTGGAGAAGAGGTTTTGCTTTTGTTTCCACAGGAAATCAGAAGCTGTGGTTAAGTCTGAGTTAAGAAAAAATCAGGTTTGATCAAGGAAGACCACCCTAAAAATCTCTGGTAGGAACAGATGGCCCAGATGTCAGAGTTCTACATCCAGAACAGATTCAAGACTACTGCCTAAGATGATCAAGACTCACAGGATACTGCAGTCATGACCTGATTATAATTCTAAATTTTCTTTAGGTCCCCATAAGATTATCAGCACCCCCAACCAGCAGGAAGTAGCCTGAAAGAACTATGCCTGTATCCCCCCAAAATGGATTATGAATATATTCTTTTGTTTAGAATGTTGGTTACAAGTTGTTATGGCTAATGGTCAGGAGAAAAGCTAAACAAAGGATATTAGATTCAGAGTTCTTGTTTTGTTTTGTTTTAAAAAAAAAGAGGGGGAAACGGTGTGGGACAATGGTCTGTATTCTGTCAATTATATTTTAAATAAATGCTGATTGACCAGTAGCCAGGCAGAAAGTATAGGTGGGACAACCAGACAGGAAATAGAGGCGGGTCAATGAGAAGAGGAGAATTGTGGGAAGAAGGAAGCCCATTATTCTGCAGTTCTTTAGCCAGCCACAGAAGAAGCCAGATGTGACTGCCTTGCTGAATATAGTACCAAGTCACGTGGTTAGCATAGATAGTAATAGTGGGATAATATAAGTTATTCGAGTTAATAAGAAGCCTGAGCTAACGGGCCAATCAGTTTATAACTAATATAGACCTCTTTGTGATTTCCTTGGGACTTAACAACTGCGGAAACAGAAAACTCAGTCAATAGATGGCAAGGTCTCAAACCCATGGAAAGCTTTCACTGGATCAGCCTCAGAGAAATGGCAAAGTCATCCTTTTGTTTATTATGGATGCTTATAATCACCTGACCCTTAATTAAAACCAGTGTATGCAGAAACAATCAACCGCAGTTTTCTATTTTAGGATGATTACAACCTGATTCTGCTTACCTGCAGAGAACAGCTACGGAGAGTAGCTAATCCACTTCCTCCTCCTTCCTCATGTGTATGATGAACCTGCTGAGTTTCCAGTTTTCTCTCCTTGCATATCCATCAGAGTTCATGTTCCACTCAATCCCAGCTTTTCTGTGTGTGTTTATCATTTCTTCATTCTCTTTCACCCAATTCATTTCAATACTAAAGCCTTGAAGACAGCAACATAAAAGGTTATGATGAAGTTCAAGGCCCTAGAGAAGAACCCAGTACTGGTTATTTTCATAAATAGAAATGACAGTAGCCTTCTATATGTTTGTGTTTGTACCCTCAGAGCACTTCTATCTTTGGATAGAGTGACTTCTTTTTGCAGTGTGTCGTGCTTATCACAAAGATTTATTCATCTTCCATGTGTAGAGGGTAAATGACTGTTTAATGCTTGTTCTTAAATGAGACAACCATGTTATTCCCTTCCTAGAACCAGGAAATACATTGGAAGGAAAGACAGGAATAACAATAACTTGAGGATAATGAAAATTGTAATGAAACACTGTTTTCAGGAAATGACTTGATCATTTCAACCATGACAAAATCAGCACCTGTTGATATTTGTGTTGACCTGAAACAAGTTTCTTCATTTATAGGGGAAGGGATCATGGATCTCCAATCCCCACTAAAGAGATAATGGCAATTAAATGTTCCTGGTTAAGGAGTACCATTTCTTTAAGCATGTAACCCCAGAAAAGTTGCCTATTATCCATTAAATAATCCTCTATCCATCAACCTCAAAGTCAGTGGATCAAAATCAATAGACTCATATACAGGAGGAGGTATACTTGGGAAGAAGACAGGGGTCAGCATAACCAGAATGACCAGAAGAAAATGTACTGTATACTCAATGTTTATCAACTTGAAATATTTATCAAATGTGGTCATAGAACACTGTACACACACATATACACATATGTATGTTTAGATATGTACAAATGCATATATATACACACACATATGATCTTGTCAAAAAAAACAAAAATATTCTTAGAGGAAACGTGTATTTTTATTAATGTATATGATTCATATATAAAGTGGGTTTTTTTTGAAGAACAGTCCTGTGAGTATTTCCCAGAACAGTAGATATTATCCTTTCAGATTGATTAATAAATTCTGTACGACAGAATTCAGATCTTATTATGCTTGTTGAGTATATGAAAATTTTACATAAATTATGCATAGAGACATTACAATCTATTTAGTATACACAAGCTTCCTAATCCTGAAAGTGAAAATGTTTCTTGTAGAACCAGGCCTCAAATTATAAAACTTTTGAAAGAAAATGAAAATATTAAAAACTCTCAAGCAAATGAAAAAGTCCACAAAGTTGTTTCTCAGATACTCTTGGAGACAGAAATTATCCAAACCCCGGGGATCCATGAGTAAGTCTCACAAGTAGATGACCTCTCAGGGAATACCCATTAACTCTAGTTGCAGTTAGGAAATGAATTTGAGCCCCTCATTTTTCTTTTATTATTAAATCACAATGAATATGGGATGGAGGATGCACTTGTGATATTCTCTGCCTTCACTGCTAGATCTGGTCTTCACTTTTATGTGCAGAAGGAAAAGTTGGGTAAAACATAGCATTTTGGTCAAGATTACATAAACTAATTTCAGGAGAAAACATAAGATGTTTGTCTTAAGGGTTTACAAACAGTCAACACAAGGTGAGACTCATATGCACATTTCTTCATTTATGGAGATGTTTTAAAATTGTGATTAAACAGTTTAAATTTGGATGCTGTAGTCAGGCCAATATTTGCTTAATGTCAGTTCATATTGTATTCTTGAAATATTTATCAACTGTGATGCTCAGATTCCTTATCTTTAACGAGGACTGATATGGTCTAAGTTAGAGTACAGAGAAATGAATGAAATGATATCCTATACAACATCAGTTAAATGTAATAACTCTACAAGTGCCCAATAAATTAGTTGTTAGTGTGTAAACTCCTTTCTTCTCTCCTTCCTTCATTCTTCCCCTCAACACCTCTTTTCCTTCCTTCCTCTCCTTATTGCTTTTTTACTTCACAGGATCTTTGTTCTCTTCCTTCTCATGTATTTTTCCAAGTTTAATAAATTTAAGATTACTTTAAAATTGTCATCTTCAATTGAATCCAAATTATAAAGGAGGCACCATTTTTTTCTGTACAGTATCCAATAAAACTTAAACATTCTTCTAAGTATGTGTTCAGTTGCACACGAGTCTAGTTCCCATTCTAATGCTTTGATTAAATGTCATATGGTTTGATGTTTGTAAAAAATACTGATACAGGGTAGTGACAAAGCTTATCAAATAATCTGCTGCTAAGTTCTATACAATATCAAAAATGAATATAAAATGTTTTATTTGCACAACTACATACTAACACATGGCACAGGAAAGTATTATGGTCAGATTCATTAATCTCATAAAGTGATGTTTTCTAATAAATTCCCCTCACGCACTTAAGTTTCTCTCAGTATTGGGATTCTACCTCTGAACTTTATAAGAAATTAAGTGGCTGATGCTCTCAACTGCTTGAGTGGTAATTGTCATGGCCTGGCCCCTCTCTTAAAATGAGGTGAACAACGTATAAATCAAAAGAGAAGTTTCAAAAATCCATTTGGAAGGAAATGAGAGAAAAAAGAATTCCCCTGTAGTACACATAAATAGTAACACAAGTCAGTTGAGTCATTTAAGGAAATCAGTAGAGCAATGCAGAGGCGCAAGGAAAAGAATTAACAATCTGAAATGTACTTATTATCATGACAGTCATAGATATTTGCTTAGTTATACACACAAAATCAAGTTTTATTTGTAGATAATAATTTTAGATTAAAATAAGATTGGCTTAGATAATTTAGCATAAATAGTGATTTAAATTATATTTCAAGTTCAACTTATATGACAACAATATTTTACTTGTTTGAAATATATTTCAAAGAAGCTAAGTATAGTGACATTCTTTCTGTTTATTCCTTCTGATTGCTTTAAGTATATACACAATTTGCCTTAACAAAAATATCCTGTTTTCTGCAGATAGATTGATGCTATCACTAATTTTTTTCTACAATGAGTGGTAAGGAAATAGTAGGCAATATAGACAGTTGTCATAAGGAGAAACTTGACCCAACATCACCAGTCAAGAAAGTGGCTGAGTTACCAGTTATTCCAGTTTCTGAGAAAGACCAGGGATCGCTCTTTGATGTTCACTTTTATGACTGTTGGTAACAAGAAGATCGTGGATAATTTTAGAATAAACTTTTCAGAATATATAAGCCTTTACATGAAAGTGTAGACTTGAAATCTGAGAGTATTTGGAGGTAAGAAGGGTTGACTCAGCAGTATGATTATTTATGGGAAGAGAATAATAGTTTATGTATGTTATATATGATGTCTTCCTATATTAGCCCATGAGTTCCACTTTTGATAATTTAAAAAAAAGAGGAAAACACATCTTTTTTCAGAACTTTATATGGAAATTTATTTTGTGGTTTAAATACTTATGTTTATTGCAAAATATTTTGATAATAGTAACAAAATTTATATTAAAATACTTTCACTTGTATTCTATAATATCAACAAATGGACATTTTTCCCCCCAGGCTTCTCCTATCTAATATACTATAAAAATGATTCAGAATTAAAACCTTAATATTATTAGTGTTTTATTTATAGTACTATGTGATTTTATTTTGCAACTGTCTTATTTATATATCATTCCTCTTATGGATATTTTAGGTATTTCAATATTCAATGTTTTTTTGTTTTAGAAATCTCTATTGAATTTAATAACAAGGAAGGAAATTGATTATCACTAAATGATGATTTGATAAACCAATAGAAAATATTTTGATATTGTGTCATATCCTAAAGTAAAGTATTCTACTTTATTACTTAGAATAAATTTTAAAACTGTGTGTACTAGTATAAAGGGTATAAACATGACTATAATTTGAATTTATTTCTTATATGTTCTCTAAAAGCATTGCCTGAATAAATTTCATCTAACTTACATAACTTTAAATTAAGACTTTTTCAGTATTTTTCATAAATATATTTTATTACGTTTCTTCGTACCCAAACTTATCCCAATCCCTTTCGACCTCTTTACCCCTCAATTTTATGTCTTTTTCTCTCTAAACACAAACACATGCAAATGACATCCTTTTTATTTTGAGTGCTTCAGTTTTCATATCAACATATGTATGTGAACAATGTCAAAAATGCTGTCATCAATACTCACATGTTCTTGCTGACTTACAGTGTATAGAATATCTTGATAAAACTATGAATGTGGCAGTTCATCGTGGCACATCTTCTAATACTGTCACTTGGAGGTGAAGGATTGATGATGAGGCAATCGATAACATCCTAAATGGTAATTTTCAATCCAACTTGAGCTACGTCATACTTTTCCAACATCCCATTATGTAAAAGAGCCATCTGTTTATCTCTCATGAAACCAAAACCTTGATGTCTGACAGTTCATCTCATGGCACATGCCTCTTACACTTAAAGCTGAGTTCAGATTATTTGACCACAGAAAGTTAGCAATTTTCTTTCTATATAATATTGTATTTTGTCTATTTTATATGCATTAATTTTTGATTTGTAGTTGAGCTTTTTATACTGTTTACAATTAAAAGTGATAATATATAACTCCCATTTCTCCTATATCAATAACACAGATCTCTCTACTTTATTTTGTTGTTGTTGTTGTTGAATTTACTAAATCAGTTAGTGTTGCTCCTATGAATACTGTGCCTTTAGTGGAGCATTGGAAACCTACTAGTGGTCATATCCTCAATAGAGTGATTTTTCCCTTCTCTGGAGCAATCCATTGTCAAATGTAAGCAATTTCAGAGGTTAGATTTATTTACATGTAAAATTTGTTTGCTAATTCTACATGACAGTCATTAATATTATCTTTTACTTTTTTATATAAACACATTATTCTTTCAGTCACTTTTTCATATATGCATATATATGTACATATATGAAGTCACACATGTATATATACATGCATATATGTGTGTGTGAAACCAAAAATCATTTATGAATACATTTGATTGAGCATATCTAAGAAGACATCTATAACATTTCAAGCTGTATGTACCTGAGAAAACTGAATTCAGGAGCTAGAATATTTACATAAAAGTTTTATGAAAGGTTTCTATGGGAAAGAGTTTTCAATTGGATGAATTATGACTAGCATTTTAGGGGCATGTTAATGTGAGTTTTATTTAGATATTTTCAACTTGAGACTTCTCTTAAACTTTGGAGGTATGAAGGTAAGTTATCAACATGTTTTATAGTAAATTCATAAGAATTTCAAACCATATGTCTCATATTTACTCAATCAAATTTGTTTTGTATACATAATTAGCAAATAATAAGTCTCAAGACAAGAAAACATATTCAACAAGTTGTTTCTCTTTTCCACCTCTGATTGTTACCAACTTTCTTTTGTAGGTCATTGATCCATTGTCTTCTATTCCTTCACCATCTAACCTTTTGTTTTTATCAAGATTCTTCACTCATACATAAACAGGAATTAATTCTTTAACAATTTTATAGAGAAGTAGACTATGGAAAAACAGTACTTTGAAGTTCTTACTAAGATAAAATATCTCAATCACATTTTCTTCTGTCTATTAAGTGGTCATTTCTCCTGTGCCTGTGTCTCCAAAGACCCCAGGTTAATAACAATTTTGTTTGTTTGATCTGAATATCTTTAATAACTTCTGCACAAATAAAACAATGATACTATTGCCTGCTACAGACTGTTGACAAAAAAGTTGAGTTCTAAACCTTTATTTGAATTATTTCATTTGTTGATGATTACATTAAAAATAAATGAAGAAAATTTTCTGATAATTGAAAGTTTCTATGAACACATTTATTTTAGAATTTTTCTCGAAAGTCATGCTAAACCAGAGCTTTGTCACTGAGTTCATACTCTTGGGACTCTCACAGAACCCAAAAGTTGAGAAAATATTATTTGTTTTATTTTTGTTGATCTACCTTGCAACTATTGGGGGCAACATGATAATTGTGGTAACAATTGTACGCAGTCCCAGACTCTTTGGTGCTCCCATGTACTACTTTTTGTCTTTTTTATCTTTTCTGGATGCATGCATTTCTTCTGTAATCACACCCAGGATGATTACAGACTTCTTCTATGAGAGAAAGACTATCTCCTTTGAATGTTGCATGACACAGCTGTTTGCTGTCCACTTCCTTGCAGGGGCAGAAGTGATTGTCCTGTCAGCCATGGCCTATGACCGCTATGTGGCCATTTGCAAGCCCCTTCACTATTCTTCCATCATGACCCGGAGGGTGTGTGGCATTCTGGTGGCAGTAGCCTGGACAGGAGGTTTCTTGCATTCTATTTTACAAATGATCTTCACTTTGCAGCTGCCCTTCTGTGGACCCAATTTTATTGATCATTTCATATGTGACTTGTTCCCATTACTAAAACTTGCCTGCACTGACACACACATTTTTGTCATCTTAGTGTTTGCCAACAGTGGGTCTATTTGCATCATTATTTTTTCCTTATTGCTTGTTTCTTATGGTGTCATCTTGTTCTCTTTGAGATCTTATAGTTCTGAAGGACGACGTAAAGCTCTCTCCACATGTGGATCCCACCTTACAGTTGTGCTTTTGTTCTTTGTCCCATGTGTATTAATATATGCACGAAATACTTCTGCATTCTCTTTTGAGAAAAATGTGTTTATATTTTCTGATGTACTGACACCATTGCTTAATCCTATAGTTTATACCTTCAGGAATAAAGAAATGAAGAATGCTATCAGGAAAATATGGTGGAGATTTTTTAAATATTTCTGGTAAACATTGAATGATGTAATTTATAGGGATAGGGATATGGCTCAATTTGTTATAGTGCTTGATGTGTTAATGAGGTTCTGAGTTTAGATCTTGATATGCGTTTCCATTTTGGTGAGCATTTCTGATTCCAGCACAACTAAGGCAAGTGTTGGACATCAATTTAATGGCAACACCAATTTAAGGCTCTCTTTTCCACATTAACCTGGATTCTCTGGGATGCTTACTCCCTTGCCCATTAAGTAGGTACTTCTGTCTCCATATATATTCTATGCCCTTCATTCTCTGAATAACTGTGAAAGCATAGCTCTGCCTCACCCCATAGGCCTTCTGGCTTCTCCTGAATCTCCTGCGAGTACTTCTATACTTACCGCTCCTTCCAGAATTCCCAATAAGCAGCCTGCTCCTAAATCATCTAACTCTCTATCACTTCCTGGTAGGCCATTTTCCTACAGAATCCAACTTTTAAACAACACCTGATCCCAGTGAGTCAGGGATCCAGAAATTTTTAGTGTCTGATGATTCACATTTATTTAACAAATATCAGCATATATAGGTTATATTCCATGTCAACTTATTGTTCTGTTGTAGGACAAAATGCAAATTTACATAGAAAGAATATACCTTTTGTATCTTGAATTTGTAGACTATTGAAACTGTGGTGCTTCTGGGAACCATTATCCTAATATTTTCAAATATCATTTAATTTTTCATGTCCTGTTACGTTTGAATCAATACAAATGGATATGACCAATGCTTAAAAATATAATGTAACAAACTTGGTATGTTCCCTTTCTGAAAGGGTCTAATATGCAACTTTAAGTTTTATTTTATTAAGTTGTGGACTAAATGCTCAGTCCTCTTATATTAAACATGCTTTCAAATCATCTTACAGATAGTGTGAAAGGAATAAATGTCCCGTGATGTCTAGAATCTACTTTTTCAGAATGTTTAAATTATAATTCAGACTAGGAGTAGAGTCTCATACCTTAATTTCACTATCTAACAAGCTTGTTTGGAAGATTGCTGCACTTTCTAGGCATTCCACAGCTAAAGAGAGAAGCAGTTTACAAAAAGAATAGAAGATTTATGAATTTCCAAGTTGAATTTTCTTAAACAGTAGAAAACACTTCCAGTAAAATCAGGAACAACTCATAGATGTCCACACCCCCTTCCTATTCAATATAATGCTTGATATCTTAAGTAATGCAATAAGACAAGACAAAGAAATAACATGGTGAAAGCCAGTTTTGATAGTTGTATTTAAAAAATCTGTAATTACCTAGGAGACAAGCCTTTATGTACACATGTGAGGGATTTTCTTGTTTAGGATAGCCTCTAGAAACACAATTGAGGGTTCCTCTTGAATAATTTTATTAATGTGGGATGGTCCACCTCACAAATGGAAGCTATTCTCTTGTCTAGTGTCATGAATGCTACAAACAAATGAAAACTAGAAAAGCACAGACATTCATTGCTCTGTTTCCACATAATATTGCAGTGTGACCAACTGCCTCAACCTCCTGATATTGTAGGATCCAGCAATGAAGGACTGCCCCATAGAACTATGTATTGCAACATGCTTTATATTCATTATATTTCTGTGTCAGGAACTCTATTGCTACAATCAATAATATAACTGATACAAAATTTAGTATAAGAAATGATGTTTTTGCTCTAATAAACATAATAATCGGTTTCTTAGGCTATTTGAAATGATTTGTGGCTTTAGTACATTAGGCTATAAAAGTCCTAGCTCCAGAGAGAGTGTTTCATGGGACACTCTGGTAGGAGCTTAGAAAATAAGAACCTAAGAAACTATGAACAACGAAAGCTTCCATTATGATATTTAAGAATCAATAAAATACTCTACCAGAAAATATACTAGAGGTCATTTTAATGGTATTTGAATGAAGAGTCTGGCTTTATTTTTGCTTCTGTCTTGAGAACTTGATTGCAGTTGAAATTAAAGGTAATGGTTAAATTATTTGGTGAGAAGAAACTTCAGGACAGTCTATGGTTTGACTCTTTTTTATTTCATGTGGTCAGGTCCACAATGAAAGTGGTTGACAATGTCTGTGTGGTGGGAGGGTGGGGGTGTGTGGTTTGTTGTGTGGAAAAGAATTCCAGCAATTTAGGTGTATAAGACTAGATGTGTGCTAAAAAATATAATCTAAATAGAATCTAATTATCAAAAATGAGACACTCTATGATGAACCATAATAATAGCAAATATGATCCAAAGGCAAGACCCGATCAATCATGGGATCCAATGTATAAAATGTGACCTACCCAAAAGGAAAAAATACATAATATTAACTGAGAATGAAACAAACGAGAAAGCACAAGAAATTTAATTCTCTTTCAAAGTATCTGCCTAGGGAGTGGTTTCTCCACTATTATGAGAAGAAAGAGAAAACTGCAGTCAGTGTGAGATTAAGTTGCCACCCTCATCTGGAGGAAGAGTTGACAGCATTGCCTTTGTAGGATTGGCTTTGTAGGAATGAAAGATATAAGATTGTGGAAGATGAGTGGGAAAAGTTGTTGAATCATTTTTTTTCAGAAAAGTTATAATTAAACCTTGTATTTCAGAGCTGGAGTGCCTATAGATTCATAGAAGGTGACTGTTTGAAGTTGTAAAGGGGAAGCCCAAGATACAGTGAAGACCCAAGACTATTATAAATGCCAGAATTATAGGATATTATCTAGATATCTCTCTGCAGAGAATTCCTCAAATTGTCCCACATAATAGAAACAGAAGGAATATTGTCAAATTCTTTTAATACCCAAACCATAAAAAGGATGCAACAAAGAAACAAATTTACAGACCAATCTCCCTCATGGCTCAATATATGAAAATCTGTCAATAAAATCCACCATAAGAACAAACTGAAAGAGAAAAAATGCATGATCATTTCATTAGATACTAAAAAAGCCTTTGACAAAATCTAACGCCCTTCATGATAAAGATCCTGAGGAGAGCAGGATAACAGGAGTATAGCTAAACATAAGTCAGACAGTACACAGCAGGCCAACAGCAACATCAAACTAAAGAGGAGAAGCTCAAAGCGATTCCACTAAAACAAGAACAAGACAAGGCTGTATACTCTCCATAGTCAGCATAATACTCAAGGTTCTAGCTAGAGCAACAAAGCAACAAAAGGAGATCAAGGGGATGCAAATTGGAAATGAAGTCAAATTTTTGCTATTTGCAGATGATATGATAGTTTACATAAGTGACCCCAAAAATTCTTTGTGTGAACGACTATAACTGATAGACACCTTCAATTATGTGTCTGGATACAAGATTAACTCACAAAAGTCAGTAACCCTCTATATACAAATGATGAATGGGCTGAGAAATAAATCAGAGGAATTAAATCCTTTAAAATAGCCAAAAATAATATAAAATACGTTGGGGTAGATCTAACCAAACTAGTGAAAGACCTATATGACAAGAATTTTAAGTGTTTGAAGAAGGAAATTGGGGAAAAGATCAGAAAATGGAAATATCTCCCATGCTCATGGATTGGTAAGATTAACAGAGTAAAAATGGCAATCTTATCAAACTAACTCTTAAATGATCATATTTTTGCCATAAAACATTTAAAATCTATCTCAGCTATTGACTGAGAAGCTTCTTTTTGATGTGAGTAGAGGTTAATGCAGAGATTTTTAACTCTTGAAAGTACTCAGACTAAATAAATAATGAATACTCATCCCTTAATGGGACAGCTACAATATTCCCTTCAAACATCAGGAAGTATCTCAAAATAGAAGAAAGAAGAAAATGTTCTTTCAAGGTATGTGAAGAATAGTGTTGGGATTTTGATGGGGATTGCATTGAATCTATAGATTGCTTTTGGTAGGATTGCCATTTTTACTATGTTGATCTTTAATAATCAACTTCATATGTAAAAACAAAAAATCCCGGAAAGCCTAAACAATCCTATACAATAAAGGAACTTGCAGAGGCATTTCCATCTCTGACATCAAGCTCTATTACAGAGCTACAGTAATGAAAACAGCTTGGTATTGGAATAAAAACAGAGACTTTGACCAATGGAATCGAATGGAAGACCCGAATAATAATCCATACACCTATGTACACCTGATTTTTGACAAAGAAGCTAAAATTATACAATGGAAAAAAGAAAGCATCTTTAACAAATGGTGCTGGCATAACTGGATGTCAACCTACAAAAGAATGAATATAGATCCATATCTATCTATCTATCTATCTATCTATCTATCTATCTATCTATCTATCTACCTATCTTATCTATCACCATGCAGAAAACTCAAGTCCAAATGGTTTAAATACCTGAATATAAATCTGACCACATTGAACTTGATAGAAGAGAAAATGGGAAATAGTCTTCAATACAGGGGCACAGGAGACCACTTCCTAAATATAACCCCAGTAGCACAGACAATAAAAGCCACAATAGATAAATAGGACCTCCTAAAACTGAGAAGCTTCTGTAAAGCAAAGGACACAGTCAATAAGACAAAAAGCAGCCTACTGAATGTGAAAAAATCTTCACCAACCCCACATCAGACTAAGGACTGATCTCCAAAATATATAAGGAACTCAAGAAATTAGACATTCAAATTCTAAATAACCCAATTAAAAAGTGGTGTACTGAATGAAACAAAGAATTCTCAACAGAAGAATTTCAGATGGCCAAAAGATAATTAAGGACATGTTCAACTTCCTTAGCTATCAGGGAAATGCAAATCAAAACAACTCTGAGATATCATCCTACACCTATCAGAAGGGCTAAGATCAAAAGCACCAATGATAGCCTATGCTGGAGAGGATATGGAGTAAGAGGAACACACATCCATTGCTGATGGGAATGCAAACTTGTGAAACCATTTTGGAAATCAGTATGACAATTTCTCAGAAAATTGGGAATCAACCTGCCACAGGATCCAGCAATACCACCCTTGGGAATATACCCAAAAGATGCTCAACCATAGTACAAAAGCATTTGTTCAACTATGTTCATAGCAGCATTATTTGTAATAGCCAGAACCTGGAAACAACCTAGATGCCCCTCAACTGAAGAATGGATACAGAAAGTGTGGCACATATACACATTAGAGTACTACTCAGCAGTACAAAACAATGACATCTTGAATTTTGCATGCAAATGGATGGAATTAGAAAATACTATCCTGAGTGAGGTAACCCAGACCCCCCCAAAAATGAATATGGTATGTACTCACTCATAAGTGGATACTAACCATAAACAAAGGACATTAAGACTCTAGTTCATGATCCTAGAGAAGGTAAGTAATAAGGTGAACCCAAAGAGAACATAATATAGACCCACCTGGGATTTGGAAGCAGATAAGATTGCCTGACAAAATTAGGACCATGGGCGCGGGGGACAGAAGGAAGGGGAGAAGGGGAGGGTTGAGGAGAACTAGAGGGAATTGGATAGTTGAGATGGAGGAAGGAGAGATATGAGAGCAAGGAAAGAGATATCTTGATTGAGGGAGCCACTATGGGGTTAGCAAGAAACCTGGCTCTAGAAAAATTCCCAGGAATCCAGAAGGATGACCTCAGCTAAGACCCTAAGCAATAGAGGAGAGGGGGCCTGAACTGGCCTTGCCCTGTAGTCAGACTGATGATTATCTTAAATATTACCATAGAACCTTAGTCCAACAACAGATGGAAAAAGAGGCAGAGACCCACATTGGAGCACTGGATTGAGCTCCCAAGGTCCAGTTGAAGAGTGGAAGGAGTGATAATATGAGTAAGAAGGTCAAGATCATGAGGGGTTCACCCATTGAGACAGTTTGCCTAAGCGGATGGGAGCTCACAGCTCCAACTGGACTGGGAGCGAACAAGCTTAGGATCAAACTAGTCCCTCTGAATGTGGTTGACATTTGGGACAGACTGAGGGCCCACTGATTGTGACACTGGGATTTGTCTCTACTGCATGTGCTGGCTTTTTGAGATCCTAGTCTTTTTGGATGTATACCTTCCTCAACCTAGATGTAGTAGTAAGGGCCTTGGATTTTCCACAGGGCAGGGTGCCTTGCCCTCTCTTAGGATTGGAGGGGGAGGGGTGGCAGGGTCTATGGAGGGAGAGGGAGGGGGTGAGGGAGTGGAAATTTAGATTTTTTTAAAGTAATAAAATAATGATAAAAAAGAAAATGTAAGACATAGAGAACAATAAAGAGTGTTATGATACATTGTCTGGTTTATATATCTTGGTCATTTAATCATAAAATGTAATAGCTGTGAATATTTTGAATAAAACTTACATAAGACTAGGCCCTTCCACCTCATGGTTAAAAGGTGTGTTTATGAGGCCCCATCACTTCTTAAGGAACTATCTATAGCTATGTCAAGACATATAATTTTCTTCAGGTATGTAGGCATAAGTGAATTCATTGTCTAGTAAGTTACCACCTATCTATGCAATTATAAATTCAGTAGTTAAAATAAAAATATATGACTGTAACATCAGGAGTGGTTGATAATGAGAAATGGAACTGAAAGATTAGAGGGAGGAAAAGGAATCATTATGGATGGACACTCTGATTATAAAATGTTGTATACATGCGTAGAATTATCAAAATTAAGGAAAACATAAAGAAAATATCCTCAGATGAATAAATGATATTCCCACCAATGTACATATTAATATACTTATACATAAATTTTTTTTCTTTAGTGAAGAGACCTTGACAGTGTTTCCTAAAACAATGTACTTTTTTATATATCCATTGATAGATCCCTTGTGGTAGAAACATTTTATCTGAATTCTTCACAGATACTGCATCCCATCTATTATAAAAATAGTATACTATTTATTAAGATGATAATATACAAAAGCTTTTAGCTAATAGAATCCTCCCTAAATTAAATAAAATCACAACATAATTTTGGATGGATATATAACAGCTATAAACACACAATTAGGTGGAAAGATATATTCATAGTGTGTTGGATTCCCATGAGACCAGAAATTTTACAAACCTGACGGGACTAAATTAGCTTCACAAACTCCTGACATCTCACGAAAACCTTTTAAAATTTGAGAGGGAGCAAAGCAGGAATTTTGGATCCTTCAGTCTTGTATGGTTCAGCACACAAGATGAACACAGACTCAAGAAGCAGAGATAACATCCTCCACTTCCACTGCCCAAGAGGCTCTGCTGCTTTTTCCTAGGTGTGGAAGGAAGAGCTAAACGGAAACAGAGTCCTGGTCACCACTGAATGGACATTTGGTCTCAGATAATAAGGGATGGAGAGCTTCAGATGTTTTTCACACAATAGACACATGGTAAGGATTGTAAG
The DNA here is from genome assembly GCA_004026605.1 of Ondatra zibethicus. NCBI lineage: Eukaryota > Metazoa > Chordata > Mammalia > Rodentia > Cricetidae > Ondatra > Ondatra zibethicus. The sequence continues at coordinate 33,446 of PVIU01012511.1, read as the reverse complement.
GTACTTGTTTTTCATTTTCAGAAATGGTTTTAAAATTGTGATAAAATTTAACATTTAGTGTAATCATGACCCATTCAGTTCATAACTATTCTTGAGGATAGCAAAAACCTTGGTGCTAAGATTGTTTACCTTTATGGATATTGTATGATGAAAGTCAGTGGTTCAGAAGTGAATGCAATGACACAAGAGGATACAATAGGTTAGAACTTCACAGTGAATAACTGCTCAAGTACACACAGGGCTCAAATAAATGTTACAGGGCAAACTTCATTTCTCCCTCCCTTCCTTTTTTCCTTCCTTCCTTCCTTCCATCTTTTCTTCTTTCTTTTCATCCTTCCTCCTTTTGAAGGAACTTCTATCTATTTCATTATGACTCTATACTTATCAAGTTTAATAGTATTAGACATATTTTAAATGTTTTACCTCTAAGTTAGAACCAAAAATTTCAGAAATACCACAAAAGTCTTTTTTCATCTCTCCAACAATTCTTTGTTTTTCTAAATACATGATAATTTTTATATTAATTGACTCCTGATATGACATTTGAATATAAAGTTGGTATGATTTGACGTTGTTTAAAGAATGTTGATGTTGATTAAAATCCTCTTGTATATTTAATAATTATTGGTAGTTAATAATCATATTCTATTTTCATAAATACAGACTAATAATACATAGCACAAGGAGGATACTAAGGCTCAAAAAGTGTGACCCAAGTCACAGAGTAAATTCTTTTGATTTAATCTTGTTCACTCTTTCCTCCTAAGCTTAGTATCCACTTCGAACATGTTCAAGAAAACTAAAGTGTTTAAAACTCTGAACCACTTCAGTGCTAGTACCTTTGCTTGATCTCTCTCTTAATGTAAACTGAAACACCAAGATAGCATTCATCAAGTAGAAATGGAAAAAAAGACAGAAATGTCCTTTCACCCTCTTTTCAGAAAAACAAAGCAAATTGAGATATTTAAGAAAATCAGGAGAGCAACAGTTGTGGAGAGAAAAAGAATCTGAAAAAAATGTATTCCCATAGAATCATGGAAAGGAATTTTATTAAGTATAAAAACAGAAAAAAAAATCTTTTGCTCATAAATGATAATCTTAGATAAAAATATTATGACCTATGGAATTTAATATGTAGAACAATTAAAAATATTTTTATTTAAGATTTATTAATTATATAATAATTTATTTTTATTTGTAATAACAGTATTTATTAGTACGTATTATATTTTAAAGCAATTGCTTATATGGATGCCATGCTACTCATCCTTCTGATTGCTTTGAATGTTATATCATGTCACAGTTATCAAAGACAGATAAAATTGGTGCTATAATTAACTTTTTTCCTAAAATGAATGTGAAGTAAATAATGAGCAATGCAGATCTAGGGTCTTCCTAAGGTCATATTTCAAGGTCACTGCTCAAGAGTCAGTGGCCAGAGTTCCTGCTGTGAGGACACAGTCACATCGGGAACAGATCTCATTTTCAAACCTATGGCTGTTTGAGCAAAGAGTTCTTGAATATTTAAGAACAAGCATAGAGACAATAGCTTGGTTCCTTTGTGAGAATATGGATTTGAAGCCAAAGAGTGCTGGAGGTGGGAAAGGGTTGAGTCCACATTGTGACCATTCATACGAGGGTGATGACCAATCAGAATGGTCAATGTGAGGTCGTTTCTTCCATGTTTGGTAACTCCTTGAATGGTCTATAAACTTCAGGCTGTTTTAAAAAATTTAATGAAAGTTTATTTTCTGGGTTTTAGTCTTCGTATTTAAGTTTTGTTAAAAGTAACACTTTTCTTACAGATAAAGTCTATATTTTTATTTTTACTTCTAGGTTATGGAATATGTTTAAAATATTTATAAATTAAATTTAACTTTCTTCTGCTTAACAAGCAGTTAAGTTGCTTCATCTCTGATGTATTCATATCATTAGTGTATTTATGGTGTGTTATAATTATTTGTAGTTATCTTGTTAACATATCATACCCACTAGGAATATTTTAGATATGTTTCATTTTCCAATATTTTAGATACTTCATTGTGTTCTGTTGCACATTTCTCTCACCATATTTTTATAATTAGATTTAGAGCTAGAGTGCCACCTCACATATATCAATGTGCTTAGGGTTGTCCTCTTGTTTTCTTTAAGGTGTGACTGAAATAATTGCATGACTGAACTGATGTCATTGTAATTCAATACATTTTAAAATGTGATCATAACAAGTTACTTTTCTTTAGACTGATTCTACTTTTTATCTCAGTTTATATGTGCAGACATTGTTTAAATACTTTAGACCTCACTATTCACAAGTTCCTTTTGAAATATTGTTTGCAGAATATGATGATAAAACCTATGGGCTTGACTGACTGTGATGGCATAAATTTATAATCCCAGGATTTGGAGGTGAAGGCAGGAGTATCAGGAGTTCAAAGTCATCCTAGCCTACATGGTGAGTTTGACTCCAACCTGAGCTAAATTATATATTATTTAATTATATATTGTATATAGTCAACCCGCACTAAGAACTAACTACCTGTCTTTCATGAACCGAAAATCTTGAGGTTCAAAATTCACCACTACACACAAAGCTGTTTTGTTAGTTAGTTTAAAATATATTTTTATTTATATTTAAGTATTTATAGATATAAATAATGTTTTATAATCATAATCACCATTCATCTTCTTTTACAGCTTTCTCACAACATAAAAAACTTTTAGAATGTTTCCATTTAATTTTTTTACTCTAATTTTAGATTGGCAAAAGTAAAATAGAAAAAGAGGCTCTAGAATATCAGTGACATAGATTAACTTCATACTGACACACTTCTAAACTGTGCATTCTTTTGTCAAGACAATGAAGAAAATATGAAAACCTGGTCTCATCCAAATAAGAAATTCTATTAATATTTAGATTTATTTTCATTATTGTCTTCTTATGTCAAATAATTAAATATATGCTATAGCTTTTGTTTAGGTCAGTTATCTTCTGCATTATATAAAATAATAACCCTTTTGATCATAAATCATGATTAGAGTACAGTCTCTGGTATGAATATTTAAACAAAACATTTGGGACTTGCTTTACTGTAAAAATAATGGCATCATTTTTTGTGCAAATGGACATCCAAAGTAGAGCATAAAAAGATTTAGTTAAGGTTTAATTTAACTTTGGGTCTTGTTTATCTTGGAGCGTCCCACACATTTTGGCTTTCTTTATCCAGTGATGCTATCTGAAACAGAACTCACTGTGAGTAGGTTTGAAAGCCTTGATATGTTGGTGAGACTTTATAGGTGTAGCTTCTCTGATATTACTGTAAGATGAAGTCTCATAGAAATCTCCAAATTCTTGTTTTTCCATATTCTTTTATTTTTTTCCATTCAAAAAATTTACATTTCCTCCCCTTCTCCCAGTCCCCTCCCTCTTCCCCCCACCACTCCTCCCTTCCCCTGCTACCTTAAAAGAGGGCATGGTGTCCTGCCCTGTGGGAATTCCAAGGCCCTCCCCCCTCCATCCCGTCCTAGGAAGGTGTGCATCCAAATAGACTAGGTTCCCAAAAAGATAATATATGCAGAAGAGATAGGTCCTAGTGTCATTGTTGATGGCTTCTCAGTCTGCCCCCATTGGCGGCCACATTCAGAGATTCCGGTTTGATCATATGCTCATTCAGTCCTGGTCCAGCTGGATTTGGTGAGCTCCCATTAGATCAGGCACACTGTCTCAGTGGGTGGTCCAGCCCCTCGCGGTCCTGACTTCCTTGCTCATCTTCTCCCACCTTCTGCTCTTCGACTGGACCTTGGGAGCTCAGTCCATTGCTCTGATGTGAATGTGGGTCTCTGTCTTTATCTCCATCCATCGGACGAAATTTCTATGGTGGTGATCAAGATATTCATCAGTGTGACTATGGGACAAGGCTAGTCCCAGTACCCTCTCCTCTGCTGCCCAAAGGCCTAGCTGGGGACATCCCCGTGGACACCTGGGATCCTCTCTAGAGCCAAGTCTCTTGCCAGTCCTAAAATGACTCCCTTAATGTAGATATCTTATTCCCTTCTCCAATATCCACCTTTCCTCCATCTCCACCCTCCCACTCCCCCAAGCTCTCCCCAGTCCTTCCCTTCTCCCTTCTCCTTCCCCCACCCCTCCTACCCCCACCTCTCAGATCTTAAAATCTTTCTGTCCTCTATGCCTGCTCAATGAGAGAGAAATCATGCTGGGTACCACAACCAAGTCAGTTATGTAGGGATCTTGGAGGAGACTCTATAACCACCATTTCACTAACTGCATTCTTAATATTTGATCTTATACCCATAGATAAGTACAGGTCTCATCCCTCATCAAAGGAATCTGTCCTTGAAACAGTTGAAGATCTGAACAGAAAAGTATAGATACCTTATGAAGCTGACATTATCTGGAAAAAAAAAAAAGAATTCAAGAACCAGAGTATTTACTTAGTTCATGGAAGCTGTCTGTGGATAATGCAGCTGACATTAAAAATTAATCATTTACCGGCAATTACCATTAGTAACATTTTGATATTTTCAGTTTAATCTCATAAACCCTGGAGAAGGGCAGGTAAGCTGTTTATGAACATATTTTATACCAAGCTCATATAAATTCTAAATCATTTATCTTAGAGAATTATGTTTCTTGAGAATATTCTATTGTATAAACAATCAGCAAATAATTGAGTCTCAAGGGTCTAAATTACATTCAACAAGTAAGTTTTCTCCTTCAGCTATGTGTAGGTACTAGTTCTCAGATGAAATTGATGGTCAGAAGCTTCTGACTCTTAATAATTTTCTCTCTTGCCTTTGTCAAAATACCACATTAACACAGGTGGAAGCAACTATTTTGAGGTTTTCCTGAGGAAAATAAATGCTCATATTCAATCTGCTGAGATCTTTTGTGGAGATCTCGTATGTTCAAGTCAGGTCTCCAAAATCTACAGGTTAATCATCCTTTGCTTGTTTGGGCTCAACCTCTTTCGTTCTAATTATAAATATAACAAAATAGAATCAATTTTTGCCTCATACTGTTGACTAGGAAGTAAAATCATAAGCAGTAGTTATTTTTGTTAGTTTGTTTTTGTTATTGTTTTCATACTAATTTCATTTAGTTGTCATGACAGAAAATTATTTAAAATATTCTCACATTTTAAAGTGTTCAGTTAAATGTAAATTTTCAACACATTTATCTGATGCATCATCAATAGTACTATGCTTTTCTCAAAGATTTCTCTGTCCCAGGATGAATAGATTAATTCATTTGAAGCTTCAATAAGTTTTGCACACTTAAGCTTATTATGTAGCCAGAATTTTCAATTGTATCTAAAGTACATTTTCCTCTTTATTGTTATCTTAGATAAGACAGTGTAATAATTAATCATCACAAACCACTAATAAAACAGTTGGCAAACATGGCTAATAAACCTTACCTTTTGTTAATATCAAGAAAATAATTTCAAATTGCCTTTTGTCGTTTCACTCCAAAAATTCCCTATAGATCAATAAAAACAAAGTAAAACTATTTCCTCATCTATAGTTGAAATACATTTAAGGAAATGTTTAAATTACAAATACTCAAAAGGTAGCTATTCTAAAGCATTCAAATTTTTATCTCTAACATAATTCTACATGTTATAAATGACACTGTTCTAAAATTTCTAATATTATGTTCTCAGGTGCAATAAAAGTCTTTTTTCTCATTACTGCAGATTTTTATGAACATATTTTTCATTTACCATCTTTTTGAGAATCATGCAAAACCAAAGCTTTGTCACTGAGTTCATACTCCTGGGGCTTTCTCAAAACCCAAAAGTTGAGAAAATACTCTTTGTTGTATTTTTGTTGGTCTATATTGCAACACTTGGGGGTAACATGGTAATTGTGGTGACCATTATCTTTAGCCCTGCCCTGCTGGGATCTCCCATGTACTTCTTCTTGGCATTCCTGTCCTTACTGGATGCATGCACTTCTACTACTGTCACACCCAAGATGATTGTGGACTTCTTCTATGATAGGAAGACCATTTCCTTTAAATGTTGCATGACACAACTGTTTACTAGCCACTTCTTTGCAGGAGTGGAGGTGATTGTTCTGACAGCCATGGCCTATGACCGCTATGTGGCCATTTGCAAGCCCCTTCACTACTCTTCCATCATGACCCGGAGGCTCTGTGGCACTCTTATAGGGGTGGCCTGGACAGGAGGATTCTTACATTCTATCACACAAGTTATCTTCACTTTGCAGCTGCCCTTCTGTGGACCGAATTTTATTGATCATTTCATATGTGACTTATTCCCATTACTGCAGCTTGCTTGCACTGACACACACATTTTTGTCATTTTGGTGTTTGCTAACAGTGGGTCTTTTTGCATCATTATCTTCTCCTTGTTGATTGTCTCCTATGGTGTCATCCTCTTCTCCCTAAGGGGTCACAGCTCTGAAGGACGAAGTAAAGCTCTCTCCACTTGTGGATCCCACATTACTGTTGTGATTTTGTTCTTTGTCCCATGCATATTAATATATGCACGACCTTCATCTGCCTTTTCCTTTGAGAAAAACACACTTATATTTGCCTCTGTTCTGACACCATTGCTTAATCCAATGGTTTACACTTTCAGGAATAAGGAAATGAAGAGTTCCTTTAGGAAAATGTGTAGGAGATTGACAGTGGCTTCTGATAAATATTAAAATATTACATGCTCCCTGATAGTAAGATGGTTCAGTAGGGAAAGAATTTTCTGTAAAAAAAACATGAAACCCTGAATCCCAGCACCCATGTCAGAAGCTAGTTGCATCAGGGAACATTTTACCTGGTCTAGTAAAAATAGAATAAGCAGATTTGAAAGGCTCAAACTGTTCATCTAGTACAGAATCAGTGTGTTCAAAATTAAATGGTGACTTGTCTCAATAAAATTGGGTATAGGGCTACAGATTGATACAATCCCTCTTTTGTCTCTATATTCATGTGCAGAGGCATAAAACTTTCCACCTCACAGGTGTACACACATTTTTATATGACCCACATATGTACACAGAGACACAAACACAAAGAAACAAAAAACACACCTAGAAAACAATGTAACCAATGAAGAAGTAACTATTTACTTAGATAAGCACTCCATAATTTAATCATGATTTACTATAGAGTAAGAAGTAATATTATTCAATAGTGAGTGTATCAATTACTAATAAATATTTTCACATGAAAATTAATGCTTGTATAATTTTGTGTTTACATAAATCCAATGACATATTGGGAGAATCTCAAATATTAGAATGCCAGACACTAATCCTATGCTTTATTTTAAAAAAAAGGATGAAGGGGTGGAAGAGATGGCTCAGAACTTAAGAATACTTGCTGCCTGCTCTTCTATAGGACCTGGATTCAATTCCCAGCACCTGCATAGTGGGTCATAACTCTCTGGAATTCAGTTTCAGGGCATCTAACATCCTCTTCTGGCATTTACAGGCAGCAATCACCCTTATGGTTCACCTAGGTAAAACAGCCAAATATATTTAAATAGTTGACAATTATAAATATGTATTTGACATTAGAAAACTACTGAAATAATTTTGAGAAAAAATAGATTTTTAAGGAACAATGTAAGATATTAAAACCTTCAAATACAGAGAGAGGATGACAAACAGAACCCAAATATTGTTTATGCCTGTAGTGGCATTTCAATCTTTTGCCTGCATTATGTATAAATAAAGACTGCCTGAAGATCTGAGAGTAAAAGAGTTCCACTAGTCAACCTTATAGACCAGGTTATGGTAACACACACCTTTAATCCCAGCAGCCACAATGGCACATATCTTTGATCTCAATAGTCATAATGTCAGACACCTTTAATCTCAGTAGCCACACTAGTTGCCATAGAAACTGGGCAGTGCATGCCTTTAATGATGGTGGTGCATGCCTTTAATCCCAGCCCTAGAGAGAAATATATTTTGGGGGAAGGCAGCTCTCAGACACAGCCTAGTTCTCAGATTCTGGGTGGCAGGATCGCCATTTCAGACTGAGATCGAGGTAAGAGTCAATGACTGGCTGTTTTGCTTTTCAGGTCTTCAGGCTGAACCCCAATTTCCAACCCTGAATTTTTATTAATCATGTTTCATGTACCTGTATCATTTGACTTTACTTTTAATGTGTGTCCATTCACATCTGGGAGAAAGTTTAAGTTAGTTCTTGAATTTCTTGACAAAGAATTACTAAATGAGCCAGAACCTCCTTTGAGTGTGATGACTACCTCAATCTAGTGAGCCCTGTGACCCAGTTCCATAGAATAATACTCATAAGCACGTTCTGTTCCAGCATAACCAGTCACAGGTGTTGGAAATCACTTTGCTGGCAGGAGCAGGGCCAAGATGTCACCTTAGTGTGTTCATGTCACCTACACTTTACAGAGGTGTTAAGATCAAGAGGAAACAGATTTTTTAAAAAAAAAAGTTATTAAAAAAGTAATTGATTTTTATGTATTTTGTGATTTAGTATTCTTTGTGTATCAAATTATCAATAGAGGTCACTAAAATTAAAACGTAGTGTGTTTCACTTAATATTTGTATTGCTAAATTCAGAGTGCCAAGTAGATGTGCATGAAATTAAAGTTGTACATTTTCCCTCCCATAACTAAGAGCATTAGCAGACTTGTTAATTTTATGTGAAAAAATAGTAAATGCACTGTGTATATTTCTCCTTAATTTTGCATGTCAAGCAAATATATAAGACCCTGTAAAAGATATATGAAATTTTATGATTGTATGTATCACTTTCCCATTGGAAAGTGAATGAAGTATTAGAATTTGGGTTAAAACAGTATTTTGACAGCCTGTGTAGAACTCATTGAACCAAATATGTAACAAAAGTATAGATTGCTAAGTAGATTTGCCCACCTCTCTGTGTCTGTCATGTGTCTGTTATGACTTCTTGAAGACTCTGCCCAACATACAATGGTTTCTGATGCTGAGCTGTTCATTTGCCCCAAAGATTTAATTTAAAAAAGTGGAGATCTGTTTAAGGCCAGCCTGGTCTACAAGAGCTAGTTCCAGAACAGGCTCCAAAGCTACAAAGAAACCCTGTATCAAAAACCAAAAAAAAAAAAAAAAAAAACCAAACAAACAAACAAACAAAAAAAAAAGATTGATTGCTTCCAAGGTAAACTGGGCTACAGAATGAAGCTTTTAACACACACACACACACACACACACACACACACACACACACACACACAAATACCTTTATGGATTCTCAAAACAAAAGGAAAAACTTGGAAAGGTGGACAACTGAAACCTTCTTATGAGGAGCACGTCAATGGTATCCACTGTCTCTACTTCTATTCTGTGTCAGGCTTGAAGGCTTATATAAAGCAGCAAGGCAAGAGAAGAAAATAAAAAGAAGTACTGTGATGGCTACTGTTAGTAATAAACTTGACACGATGGAATCACCTAGAAGGTGTGCGTCCTTATGTTGTTTATGTTGGCCTATAGCCACACCTATGAGTTTGAGCTTCATTAGTTTAGTGGAAGTGGGACGATCAAACTTAAAAGTAAGAAGACGAGGTTGGGGGATAGCAGAATGGAGTGGCATGTGCCAGAGAGACGTGGAACTAGAAATTTGGCAGCATTGTCCCCTGAGTGGAAAAATGTATAGGGTGGTGGCATTACCCATAGGCTGCAAAGCCAATGGTTGTGCCCAGGGTCTTGGCAGGCACATAGGGCATGGTAGTTTATATCAACTTAGAGTTTATGCAGGTCCTGTCCCCAGATTAAGTGTCCAACTGTACCATCATCCTAACAGTGGGAAACAACAGGATATCTGTGATGAAGAATTGTTAATTTTTCTAGATTAAGTGTCCTCAAAAGATTTCCATGGTCTGGAAAACCATGTTGCTGTCCATGATCCATGTTCTTGCTGAAAATCATATTGCTGTACACTGTCAGCCCCTTGAGGAGCAAAACTGGCCATGCCTCTCTCCTGAGAACATTCAACCACTAGGTTTCACAAACAGAAAACCCCTACTGTCCTAATGTCTGAACCCAACTCCTGTCCTATAGAGTAAAAAGTTCAAGATCTGGACTTGAAACCCCACTAATCCTCACAATAGATAGCTCTGGCCGCAAAAATATGCTTTATAAATACTTTCTCTGCTCAGTTCTCTGCTGCTTCTTGCTTGAGCAGAGGCATCCACCCTCCTGGGTCTTTCCCTTCTAATAAATCTTGTGTGATATTTTTTGTGAAGTGTATGTTTGTTGAATCCCTTGGCTTCAACAGCCAGGATACTTTACCCTACAGAGCTGTAACACTTGGGGAAAAACTTTCCAGCAGGTGCAGAGGTGTAACACTTCCACTTGGGAAGCCGTCTTTCCCCTCAGAGCTGTAACACATCTGTGATCAGTGCTACCACAAGAGACCGTACTGATGTGCAGTATCTGTGCTGTCATGTTGATGCCCATGATCTGTGACTTGTGTTGTCACAGGCTGCTATGGACAGGGAGGCATCTTTTGCTGTGGTATTGGTGACTTCAGACTTTGAACTGAGAACGAGAGACATTGAAAGCCTCATCGCCAACCTCTCCCCCTCTCACCCCATCACTAAAAAAGAAAAAAAATTCAGACATGAAGCTATTGAAAATTTCTTAAAAACTATGATAAAGATGATAAAGTATAGCTCTTTACAACTAATGGCTTCTGGCTTCTGGTGGGATGATGAAAGACTCAATTTTCTTTAAGGAACTGGCCCCTGAGAGTTTTACTGGGTTCCAATGAGTATATGGTCAACACAAATTCAATTTTATTATTATTATTATTATTATTATTATTATTATTATTATTATTATTATTATTATTATTATTTGTAGTACTGCAAGAATGGGAGAGTGGACCTGGGAGGAATAGGAAGTAAATGTTATTGGGTTGTATCATGTGAAATTCTAAAGTAATTAATAAAAACAGTATGCTGGGGAAAACTTGTAAGTCATTTATCTGGGTTTGGACATTGGCTAAATAAAAAGGATAAAACTCGTTGAGCACAGATATTAATGACTCTATTTTTTCCTGTTGAACATTTACCTCAATTTGTTGCTTTTATATGTTTTTATCATAATGCACTATATGTTCAACTTATGTGGAAAACTAAAACTGTAACTTCTAAAGTTGCTGTTGATTGTTGATAAGAATTTTCTTGCATAAAGAAAAAATTATCTAACACTGAAAATTGGTACAAGAAGTGGGGTTGCTGCTCTGATAATAAAGACTACATATATTTAGGCTTTAAAGTATTTTGTAGCTGCAACTAATAAGAATTTGTTTTGCTGGACTAGAAAATCTCTAGTGTGCAGGTCATAGAACTTCCTAGGCCATTCTGTTGGAGGTTTGGATGATATGTGTCTTAGTAAGCTTTCTATTGCTATGAAGAGAAAACAGGACCACAGCAACCCTTCTAAAGGAAAATATTTATTTGGGGCTGGCTTATAATTCAGAGGTTTAGTTTATTATCATCATTGTGGAAAACACAGTAGCATGCATGATGCTAGAGACATAGCTGAGAGTTCTGTATCTGGATCGGCAGGCAGCAGGAAGCGAGAGTGAGACACTAGGCCTAACTTGAGGTTTGGAACCTCAAAGCCCACGACCAGAGAAATACTTCCTTCAACAAGGCCACACATACTCCAATAAGGCCATTCCTCCTTACAGTGTCATGCCCTTTGGGCCTAAAGGGATATTTTTATTAAAACCATGACAACTGACTCTATGACCTCCAGAGGATTTTAAGTATATCATAATGCAAAATGCAATTTAGTCCTACTTCAAAAGTCCTTACAGTCTGTTACAGTCTCAAACTTGTTTAAATGTCCAAAGTTCATTTCTCTTCTGAGGACTCATGACAATCTCTTAACTATAACCCCTATAAAACTAAAATGAAAAAGCAGATCATATGCTTCCAACATATAACAGCACAGTATATATATTTTCACTCCAAAGGAAGAAAAGATAATATAATAAGGAAATACTGAACCAAAGTGTGACCACAAAAACAGCTGGGCAAATTTCGCACTCTGCATCTCCATGTCTGATGTCAAAGCACTCTTCAGGTCTCCAGTTCTTTTCAGCTTTGTTGACTGCAGCACACTTCTTTCTCTTTAGCTGGTTCCACTCTATGTTAGCAGGTCTCTACTACAGGTATCCTGCTGCCCTTGCTTTTCCAAAATTTTTGGGTCTCCAATGCAATCTAGGGTTCACCTTCAAAGCTTCACACAGTAACCTCTTTAGGCCTCTATGCAGGGACATCACTGACACATGCCTGGCCTTGATGGCTTTCTTTAGCAGTGGTGGGAGATTCTGTAACCCCTTTATTTTCTCCTTGACTTTGGCTAGGATCATGTGGCGAAAGGTACCAAGTCCTGCTGCTTACTGGAACTGGAACATGGTTCCCTCATTCAATTACATTTTCACCAACTTTCTGTTTTTGATGGTTTCCTTCACTGCCTAAGCCTGTCTGTTCTGAACTCACTCTGTAGATCAGACTTGTCTTGAATTCACAGAGATCCACCTGGTTCCCAAGTGCTGGGATTAAAGGTGTGTCCTCCATGCATTGTCATAAGCTTTTGACAATTCTCTTTCATTTGTCTTTGGTTTCTTCTCACAAGTTGGAAGATTAGCTGAATTGGTCTTGCTCTGAGGTCATCTCTCCCTTTATTACACATAGACTTTTCTTTAATCTGATTACTCTTCCTTGTGCCTGATTTTCCCTTAAACTGTACATTTTGAATTTTTCCTTGTTCAGCTTGCTCCTTTTCATATAAATCTTCATTAGATTTACCACTAATAACCACATGACAGAGTCTATACCAGGCTGTTTTGCTATTTCCTATGCTAATGCAATTAACCCAAAACTCTCTAATTTAGCCTCAGGCAGTCTCTTTTGATGAGGGCAGAAAGTAGTCACATTCTCCACCAAAGTATCACAAGAATGATCTCTAGGTCATATACAAATATTCTTCTATGAAAACTTTTGAACTGTTCAAATCACCCTCAGCACCACTGTCTTCTGTGTTCCTTATAGGACAGCCCATTAAACCTGACTTAAAATGTCCAATTGCTTTTCATATCCAAAATTGTTCCAGATCCCTCCAAACAGAAGCATGGCCAGACCTTTCAGAGCAGTGCCATGGTCTCTGATACCAACTTCTGTCTTTGTTAGGATTTCTGTTGCTGTGAAGTGACCCCATGGCCTTGGCAATTGTTATAAAGGAAAACATGTAATAAGGGCAGGCTTACAGTTCAAGGTTGTCCATTACTATCATGGTGGGAAACAATGGCAGCCTGCAGTCCAACATGGTACCAGAGAGGTAGCTGAGAGCTACATCTGGATCAACAGGCAGCAGGAAGTGAGTGAGCCACTAATCCTGGCTTGAGCTTCTCATACTTTCTCCAACAAGGCCACACCTTTATGGGCTTATGGTCACCATGTTTATTCAGACAGCAGAGGGCCAGCTCAGTAGGTCTCAGAGTGATTCAAAGTCTCTATCAGGGACTGGAATAGGGGCCATTTGAATAATTTTTTGGTCAAGAATCTGGATTCATTCTGCCTATGTCATGAGTACTTTGGTGGACTTGAGTTCACAAATATTGAGCCAATTTAGTTGACAGAGGAATTTTAGGCAGGAAGAACATTTAGGCTGTAGCACTTATTCATGTCTACAGTGAAAGATAGAAGGAAGATGGAGCAATATATTTTAAAATATGTTTGTCAGGAAAGAAACAATTCAAGCTGAACACTTTTTATAGCCACTATGTGCTTGAAAAGAGATTCTAACTGATAAAGACAAGCTTCCTCCTGACATTCACTAGAATTTAGAAATCCTCATCCATCAATGTTTCAAATTTATGGAAAAGCAAACATATTTGGAAGTAGGAAGCCTGATCGAAGAGCTGCAGAAGTTCGATGCTCCTGAAAAACAACTGCCAAGGAGAGTGATTCCCATGCACTGCTGTTCTCTCAGTACAAAGTGATTCCCATGCACTGCTATTCTCTCAGTATAAAGGAGAGTGATTCCCATGTACTGCTGTTCTCTCAGTACAAAGGAGCTCATATTTCTGTGGCACAAGGAGAGTGATTCCCATGCACTGCTATTCTCTCAGTATAAAGGAGAGTGATTCCCATGCACTGCTATTCTCTCAGTACAAAGGAACTCATATTTCTGTGGCACAAGGGTGGAAACTTCTATATGGAACTGACATGAGAGTTATGGAACATTATACATATGGTATTTGCCTTGTAAACAGAAATAATATGAGAATGGGGGAGTCATGGAGTTTTGTTCCATTGTTTAATAAAGGTATTGAAGGCTAGACCTGTATGGAAGGCTGGAGATCCTACAGATACCTTCTGAAAGGCCATCAGGATAATGATAATGCCAGAGCATGGGACATAGACAGAAATAGTCTCCATGCAGTAGTGGAAGTCAGGAGAAGAGGTTGCTTATTTTATAGGCAGCAGAGCTGGATCGGCAGAGCTTACTTAAACCTTTACATCTCAGATGACTCTAAGTCTCAGATGACAACATGGAGCTGCAGGACTGGGAGTTTACATCTCAGATGACTCTAAGTCTCAGATGACAGATAACATGGAGCTGCAGGACTGGGAGTTTGACTGCCAGGTTTTGTTTATTAGACCTCCATTCCTTTCCATTATAGCAGGAATGCTTACTCTGCGAGATTCTATATGTAGGAAGTCAGTAAATTCTTTACAATCACATATGAGCTCACTTACAGCTAAGATATTCTTAAGAATATTCTTCCTTGGTGGCTAGATTTTACAGTTTCAGAACAGGTTATGCAGTTTGTTTTGAAAGAAAAAATGATGGTCTTAACCAGGTATGGACATGGAATGCTGACCCACAAGGAAATATAGACCCACCGGCAAAATGATAACATGAATGTTTAGGGGTTAGGTGGTAAGTTTCTGAATGGACTTGAGGTGTGTTCCACAAAGAAATTACATGACTGGTACTGTAAATTTGGTCATAGGGCTATAAAAATGAAGGTTATCAGCCCTACCAGAAAAAAACCTTTTTGTTTTTGTAAGAGGACATTTTGTCAAATATATATGTATGTGTGTATATGTATGTATGTATGTGTATATATATATATACAGTGTACTTCTTAGACATTGATAGAATACCTTATTTTTACAGTAGGTAGAAGCTTAATACACTGGCTCAAATCTCTGACATTCTGAATTTAAGTCACTGTTAAATGAACATCCCTAAATGGAACAGCTGTATTACTCCTTCCTAGAACCAGGAAATGTCTTGAAGGAAAGAGCTGAAAGAACATAATATCTGGGTTGTGTATGGGGATCAATGTTACTCAGTGCTGTCTTCCACATATGAGAAAAACATTGTAATTGTGAACAAGCAGCACCTGTGGCTAAATGCACACCAGTGACATAAGATCTGGCCTTTCAACAATCCTTCATGGATAGGGAATGAGTACCAATCTTTCACTGAAGAGCTTTTAACAATAAAGTTCAATAAAAAGAGGTATTTTTCTTTTGGGTAATTAGCCTGAAAAAAGTGACTTGTTTCTACTAATTTTGAGAATTGACTTTGGGAGAAATATTATAAACATTCAAGCAATTGCAAAAGTACGTAAATGCATATATTGGAAACTCCTGAGGCCATAAATTGTCCAAACCTTTGGGAAACTAAGAGTAAGTCTCACAGGTAGATGGCCTCTCAGTAAACCTACATTAAAGTCCACTTTCAGTTATATAAAGACTTTGGCTCCTTTATTTTTCTTTTATTCTTAAACCACACTGAAGACAGTACAAAAGAATTACTTTAACACATAATATTTTAATATCTTCTACCTTAACTGCCAGGATTTTTTCTCTTTTGAATGTAGAAGAAAGAACTGACTACAGTCACAGCATTTTGGACATCATCGAATGAACTCTTTCTAGAAAAGAGGAGCAGCTTTCTGCAGATTTTCAACACAACTGAAACATGGTGAGACTCATAAATCAGATACTGGTCTTTACTTTCAGAATGACTTAAGTCACAAAGTGAATTGTGCTGATTAATAACCACCTGCATTCTTTTAAACATTAGGTTTCTGCCTCTGAATTGTTCAGGAAATACTAAGTTGAAGTTTTGAACTGCTTCAGTTCTAGCTGTCATGGCTCATGATTCTCTTAAAATGAGCTGAATTCCCCAAGACATGCAAAGAGATGCTCTGAGAATCTGTTAGGAAATACGTGAGAGGATACAGAAAAGTCCTTTCCCAAACATTACAGAAGTAGTAAAATGAGTAAATTTGAGACATTCAGGAGACACACCAGAACAACATGGAGAGAGAAAAAGGATCAATAATCCAAAGAAAACTTATTTCCTAGAGATTGATGAAAAGAATCTTCATAGTTACATATAATACAATTTCATTGGAAGTTAATAATTTTAGATAAAATACAATGGATTTAAGCAAGTTTGATATACCTAGTTTTGAATTTGATTTTAATTTGCTATTCTCATTGCAATAATATTCATGTACTTATTTGCAGTGAATTTAAAAGCAACTAGCTAGAACAACCTTTCTGTTGATCCCTGGTGGTTTTGAATGTTATACACAATTTACATTAACAAAGAAATTCTTTTATCTTCAGGTAGAGTAGTGTTGCAATTATCTTTGCTGCTAAGATTAATGGAAAAGAAATAATGGACAATATGGACAGTTGAGCACACAGAAACAGACGACCCAAGATAACCCCTTAAGGAGATCCCATGGTATCATACTTACCACTGTGAGGAACTCCTGATAAAGATGAGGAACAGATCTTGAATATTTAACAACAGAGCTATTAGGGGTAAGATCATCTAACATTCCAGAAGAAATAGAGAAAAGATAAATTGGTTCTTATGCAAAAATATGGCTTTAAAAGTCTAAGAGTACATGAGATGGATAGGATTGATTTGGTATTATGGTCATTTATGAAAAAAATAAAATAGTGCAAAGATATTAAAGTGAGATGTAATGCCATTAGCATCTGAATTTGCAGCAAACTCACAACCTTCCTTAGAACTTTGTTTTGTTTGGTGGATTTATAATTGATGTTTAACCTGAAATATTTTGAAAATAGTCAAATCCTATCTTTTGGAGTAAAATTTGAGGCAGGGTATCATTATGTAGCTCTGGCTGTCCTGAAACTCACAATGTAGATTGGCTGGTTTCAAACTCAGAGATCTGCCTTCCTACTGCTTGGATTAAAGGCCTGTACCACTATGCCAGGCGAATTCTATCATTGTGTGTGCATGCATGGCTGTGTGTAGTCTCTTTTATAATGTTGCAGGTACAATGCTAATAAATGGGGATTTAATTTTCCTGTCTTTTTTTCCACTAACACATTAGAAAACTACATTACAATTGAAGTCTTCTTGGTATTAATGCTTAAGTTATAGTATCATGTGATTATAATTTGGAATTGTCTTATTTACATATAAAATATTATGCATGTCTTACATCTTTGTTTAATAATTTGAACAGCACAACATTAGAATGCAAAATTTCATTTTATTTTTAGAATGAAATCTGAAGATTGGATTAATAATGCAAGAATTTAAACAAGCTTATGGTTTGGAGTTATTTTCTAGTATTTTATAAGTTTTTAATTATTACTTGAATAAACTATATCATTTTAATTGGTATAATTCTTCAAATGTTATTTTAAAGCATTTTTATTTTAATTGATTTAGTTTTATATCAGCATGTGTGTAGGTACTGTTTGAAACAATACTGGCATCAATATTTACAGCTTCTTTTATAGTCTGCATAATATCCTGGTGTCAGTTACAGATTTGACTGGGTATAGTGGCACAAGATTGGAGGTGGAGGAGAGAAGATTGGATTTTTAAAGTTTTCCTGGGGTAAATGGTGAGTGTCAGTTCAACCTGGACTATATCATAAGTCCAGGTCAATTCTCTATGAAAATAAAGAACTATTTGCTTTTTCTTCATTGAACCAACCCGTATGTCTGGTAGTTTTATCTATAGTTCCTATTATAAGTAAAGCTATTTTATTGGCTATTTTACAGCAAAAGTAGTACTAATTTTCTATTTAGTATTTGTGTGTGCGTGTGTGTATCTGTGTTGAAAAGGGAATAAACAAATATACATCATGTAGGACCAACATTTTACTCATATTCTCAGTACCTTGTACTTATTATAATTTTAGATTAACACTAATAATAAACAATAGAACACTCCAAGAAATCAGACATATGGATTCACTTGATGCTTTACTATGCATCCATGTATGGAGATTATAAAGAAAACATGGATACATTTGCCTTATCTAAATAACAACGTTTACTTACATTTAGCCTAAAATTCAACTTTTGCACTTTTTATGTTACAGAATGTAATTTAGACTACACCTTATGTTTGGGTCAATCATATTTTAAGTAATATAAAAGCATTACCCTGTGATCACAAACCATTACCCTGTACTCCCTATTGTAATTTATGTTACAGAATGTAATTTAGACTACACCTTATGTTTGGGCCAATCATATTTTAAGTGATATAAAAGCATTGCCCTGTGATCACAAACCATCACCCTGTACTCCCTATTGTGTATATAAACGCAAAAACTTGGAAGCTGTTATAATGGAGATACGACAGTGCCTACTTGTTTGGTACTAATGAGCATTTAAGTAGAGTGTAAAAGATAAAGCTAAGATTTACCTAATTTTATAGCTAACATTAGGTCTTGTTTTTCTTGGAACTTTCCTCTCACTTTGATTTTTTTCTGTAAAAGAATATTATGGTGTCCCTTTGAATGAGTTCATTTACAAGTGATTGAATTACCCCTAGAGTTGTAAGGTTGCCTTCCCATGAATAACATTTTAACATTTTCTATTGGACTGTCTCTAAATTCTTTTAGATGAAGAGGTTAGCTGTTTATGAACATATTTTCATAGATTTAAAAATCATTTAAGTTTCAAATAGTACATTTTATAGATTTTTTTCTTTTCACATTGCATAGGTAAGCTAACATTGTATAAAAAATTATGTAGTAAAGAATTGTCTCAAGACTGTAAACTTTGTTCAGTGAGGAGTTTCAGTTCTCAGCTACTTGTTTCCACCAATTATTATATATAGCTGATTGGTTCATGGACTCTAAATTAATGCCATTTTCCTTTGTTGCCTTTTCAAGATGTTTGTTTCACACAGTGACAATGTGTGCTTTGATGCTGATAAATAGTACACAAGAAAATAGCCCCACACTGGCATTCTTAGTATGGAAACTTCCCCCTCTTAAATCTGTTTATACCTCTAAGAACTCTTTGTTAGAGTCAGTCTCTGAAAGTCATAGGATAAGCACCTTTGGTTAATACATTTTTTTAACAAATAAAGTAGTTGCAATAACCTCTGCATTACACCATTGACTAGATTCTTGAGAGTCAAGAATTAGCTTTTTTAGGGATTATTTCACTTGATCACCATGACAACCATGTTCTGCTCAAACTTTAAACTGATAATTTAAAACTGAAATTTCAACAGTTAAAACATGCTTAAAATATATAGAGCTGAATATTTCTGACACAGAATTTCCCATTTGACAAAAACCAGCTAAATCCATTTTCAGTTTTAATACACATTGTATTAGTAAATAAATTTAAAATGTAGCTCTGGTTTCTATACATTCCCTACAGGACACTTGTCTCTTCTTGTGCCTCAGTTTGTTACTCACTGCATGCTACTCAGCCCTGTTCCATTCCATGCTGGTGCCAGGCATAGTATATAAGTTCTGGTTTTGCTTCAAAAGATATGTTAATATTTTATGTCAAAATACACTAGAAGTTGATAAAAACTGACCTTTAAAAGATACACTATTTCTGTCTATTAGCAAATGTAATTGTTTTCATTCAATATTCAAAATGTGGCTGTTTTAGAATATTTCATATTTTGCCTTAATTTCAATTCTAAATGCTACACAAATCAAGATATTTTAATATCCTATGGTAATAAGTCAATTATTATAATTTTGATTGTTGATGGTAATATTATAAATTGCATGAAGCATTTTTAACTCATGTTTGCAGATTTACATGAACACATTTTGCTTCCATCTTCTTGAGAATCATGCAAAACCAGAGCTTTGTCAATGAGTTCATACTCCTGGGGATTTCTCAGAACACAGAAGTTGAGAAAATATTGTTTGTTGTGTTTTTGCTGATTTATCTTGCAACTATTGGTGGCAACATGGTAACTGCGGCAGCAATTATCTACAGCCCTGCACTGCTGGGCACACCCATGTACTTCTTCTTGGTATTTCTGTCATTACTAGATGCCTGCACTTCTACTGTTGTAACACCCATGATGATCATAGGCTTCTTCTGTGAAAGGAAGACCATCTCCTTTGAAGGCTGCATGGCACAGCTATTTGCCATACACTTCTTTACTGCTGTAGAGGTGATTATCCTGTCGGTTATGGCTTATGACCGTTATGTGGCCATTTGCAAGCCCTTGCACTACTCTTCTATCATGAACAGGAGGCTCTGTGTTCTTTTGGTAGGGGTAGCATGGATTGGGGGATTCTTTCATTCTATTATACAAATTGTTTTCACTTTGAAGTTACCCTTTTGTGGACCTAATATCATTGATCATTACATGTGTGACTTGTTCCCATTACTTAAGCTTGCTTGCACTGACACACATATTTTTGTTATTTTAGTATTTGCCAATAGTGGTTCTATCTGCATCATTATCTTCTCCTTATTACTTGTCTCCTATGGTGTTATCTTGTTTTCTCTGAGAGCCTACAGTTCTGAAGGACAACGTAAAGCTCTCTCCACCTGTGGATCCCATATTATAGTTGTTGTTTTGTTTTTTGTCCCATGCATATTAATATATGCACGACCTTCATCACCATTCTCCTTTGAGAAAAACACACTTATATTTGCCAATGTCCTGACACCATTGCTCAATCCAATGGTTTACACATTCAGGAATAAAGAAATGAAGAATTCCATCAGCAAAATTTGGAAAAGACTGATAATAGATTCTGATAAATACTAAAGAACCTTTTTATGGTACTGGAGAGAAGAATTTGTCAGTGTGAGCATTTGGTGTGCTGCCAAGAATATCTGAGCTCAGCCCCACCACCCAGGTGAGAAGTCAGGCAAGGTAGCGCACCTTTAATCCAACAGTGTTGAAGTGCAGATAAAGGAATCCAGTCAGGTTGGTAGACAGCTATTTTATCTGAAGAATAGCAAGTTCAAGGTTTAGTCTAGATTTTGACAAGGAAATAGGGTAGAGAGTAGAAGATGTACATATACAATGCCCTTTTCATCTCTGTATTCATGTGCATAGGCACAAACACCATCCCCAAAACATGTATAAACACATATGTACGTAAACTCAACCACTTCTATGAACAACAAGACAAAAAGTAGTCACATTTAGGACAGTTAATGTAAATAAAATGTAGCCAGTATTTACTCACACAATCATCTCATTATTTACGCAGAGAGGAAGACATTATATCATTTGGCAGAAAGTACATAAATACTGAGGATAAGAAAGCTCTTTCCTCGATCATATATTTATATATATGATATATATTCATATATTTCCTAGATCATATATTCACTTTAAATTGGCCACTTAGTGTTGTTTCATGAATATTAAACCAGTTCAAGTTCATATTCATATATATATATATATATATATATATATATATATGGAAAAAATTTAACAATTACAATGTTTGTCATTACCACTATATTTCATCTAAAGAAAAAATGCTGACAAAAAAATAAAATAAATTTATTTTGTCCCCAAAATTAGGAAAGAAACACACAAAACTTTTCCAAGAGGAAATGGGTTCTGACATTATAAGACACCAGTACCTTGAATTGCAGAGAGTGGTGTGAAATCAAAGCCTTAAATCTAGGTCTTCTGGCACCATTTGACTCCATTTTAAGTTGGGTACCTTCATGTTTCATAGAAAAAAATGAGTAAGTTTTTCTCTTGTATGATTTCACTGTCCCCTGCCAATAACTTCAATGACCAGAATTCATGTGACAATGTTCATAAGGCATCCCGTCTTCGAGGTCAAACACAGGTATTGGGCAACACTTTCTGGCAGGACCAAGAAAGAAGGGATAGAATCCAGAGGATCTTGATATTTAATTAGTATTAAAAAGAATAAAAAACTAAAAAGAGTAATAAGTTAAAAAGAGTAATAAATTTCAATTTATTTAGTGATTTTGAGATTCTTTGTGTGTGTGTGTGTGTATGTATATATATATATATATATATATATGAAATTGATTGCATTCAAATAGCTATCAAAAGAGATAAATAAAGTTAAGACATGTTATGTCACTTCATGGTTGTAGGTTTACAAAGTCAAGATGTCAAATAGAATGTGCAGGAATTTAATTTAATTACACATCTTTCCTTTATAAGCAAGTGCAATGACAGGCCAATTGAATTTTATAGGCATGATAACTAAATGCTCATACTGTATTTATGTCTTCTTATTTTTAATTACCAGAGCCTAAGTGCATGGTCCTACAAAGGATATGTGAGACTGTATTGATTGTCCCCGAAATTAGGAACATATGCATACAAGGGAATGATATAAAAAGACAAAACTGGAAACCATAACATATAAATAAACACCACAAAGATTTTTTTAAAGGCTAAAAGCCCCAACAAAGCATTATGAGATGAAAAAGCCTCAAAACACCTTTGAGTTCATTTGTATTGGACTTATGTTTCTGGGCAAGGGATCTGCACTCAAGAATCCTTTGTATACCTGTGAGACTCCATTGGAAACAATAACTTTTTTGTGTGTGAACAGTTACCAGTGTGGGATACTGTATAGTTAAAGGTAATTTGTCTATTGTCCAGTAAACAAATTCCCATTTGTGCTCATGAAAGGAACTGCTCTTAAATCTATATGTATTCTGGTAATTCATTCTGCCAATAGCTTTGAGTCCTGCCCTTCGAGCATGGTCTTGGGTCCATGTGAGAACTGATAAACCTGAGAGGAATGTATGTCAACTCTTGTGCTCTTGCTTGGCTTGACATGGCTGGAGACACAAGGGGGGTAAAGATTCAGCATGAAATTGGCTTCAGCATTACTCTATATATGTGAGTTTGTCCTTTTATTACACCTCTTATTAAATGTTTTTTTTATATAACTTTGTGAGTTCTTGCATCATCTGGCATCCAATGTGGGTTCCAGGACCCTGAGTCTGAATGTCTCATGCTATACTGACTGAGCTAGATGTCCTTCTTATGCTGTGAATATGTATCTCTCTCACCAGTTGATGAATTAAAGCTGTTTCAGCCAGTGGCCAGGCAGAAGAAAGCCAGGCAGGAAATCCAAACAAGGATACAGAGAGAAAGATGGTGGATTCAGGGAGACACCATGTAGTCAATGAAGGATTAATATGCCAGATTATCTCTGGTAAACCACAGTCATGTAGCAATACACAGATTAGTAGAAATCAGTTAATTTAATTGTGAGAGCTAGTCATTAACATGCCTAAGCCATGGGCCAAACAATTACAATTAATATTGAGTCTTTGAGTGGTGATCTTACAAGCAGCTGTGGGACTGGCAGGTGGAAAGAAACTTGGAACCAGGCAAGATGGAGAAAAGCCTCCATGCACACCTATGTATATAGTAGAAAAACCAGTTGAACCAGCTGATGATAAGAAGATCCAGAAGATGGAGAGCAGAGAGGATACGGTTATGGGTTGACAATACTATCATAATATATTGCATACATGTATAATATTATAAAACTAAGCAAAAACTAAAACAGATATTCTTAGAGGAAATAAATAATATTCCTATTAAAGTACAACTCTCATATATTTATATATAAAAATTTACTAAATACTCTTTTGATAGTGTTTCACAAAACAATTCATGTTATCCTTTTATATTAGTTTATATAGTTCTTATGACCAAAACATTTTGTTCCAATCCTGCATAGGAAAATTATATTCTATTCAATATAAGATGGTCTACTATTTCTCAAAATAATTATATTAAAATTATTATTTAAAGCTATTAATAAACAAAAAAATCTCATAAATAAAGAAGTGAAATATAACATTAGATGTATGTATACCACAATGTATGTTGTTTGAGTCCTGGAAGCTTGACTAGGTACAGTAAAGGAATGAAGAAAGGACAGACAAACAGAAGCATACATAAAAAGTAGGGTCTGATAAGATATGTGCTCTAATGAAGCTGCTCTTACTACCACCACAACTTGGATCTTGTATACAACACAGAAGGGTTTATTTAATATCTGTAGCAGGTCTCTACAGGTGAGCAGTCTCAATGTGTAAGCATCAGGGAGAATGAAGCTTTAGCTGCCAGTTTTCATACACATTGATTAATAGATATATACATATACTTGTGGTGTGGGAGGTCCTTCTGTCTATCTGTTGCTTTCATTGGTTAATAAAGGAACTGCTTTGGCCCTGTAGCAGAGCTTTAGGGGAACAGAGCTAGGCAGTGAAGACTAAAGGGAATGCTGGGAAGAAGAGGCAGAGGGAGATGCCATGGAGTTGCCATAGATAGATGCTGGGAATTTTACCTAGTAAGCCACTGCCATGTGGTGATACATAGATTAATAGAAATGGGTTAAATTAAGATGTAAGAGATAGCCAATAAGAAGGTAAAGCTAATGGACCAAGCAGTGATTTAATTAATACACTTTTGTGTGATTATTTCAGTTCTGGGTGGCCAGGATGATTAAGAGACTCTTCCCTCCAACAAATTGGTACCCATGTGACCAACTAAACACATGTAAAACCAGAGAGGGCTTAAAAAGGATTCTAGACAAAAAAAAAAAATTTACAGAGTTTAACATAGCTTCTTGATGTTTGTTGGCAGCTTGCCACAGCTCTTTTAAGAGAGATTTTCTTGATTCAGCTGTAGCAGGAAAAAAGCCATGGCCATTTTAAAATGCCAGTTTTCTGGGCCGTGCTGCCAGAGGGGCCTCTGTCACTGTAGGAAGAGCATTTGGATGGGGTTTGTGAGCAAAGTGCTGGGGCTTGATTGGTGGCAAAGTGGACCTGCTGAGTGCCTGGAAGTATGGCCATGTGCCTGACTCAGGGAAACAAGTGGCTGCACCATGCTGGGCTGGGCAGAGCAAGCACTGATTTACCATATTTGACCTAGTAATGATGCACCTTAAATTTTAAGAAGCACTTACCATTTTAAAAAGTGTTCCTGGACAGTAAGTAATTATAGATATGCAATAAGGACAAATCCAAATGGGTCACAATGTTGGATTAATATATGTAGGCTTGGGAGAGAGAAGGAAAAGAGTATAGAAAGTTGGAAAAGAAGTAAATCATTATAAAGTCTTTAAAGAAGTCAGAGTACAGACAGTAATAGATTAAAAGGAGTAAAGAAAAATAAGTCACATAATAATGGAAAATTCACAGGCAGTCTGCATCGTGTATATTATTGGGTTTTCTTTTAATTTTTTTGAATGTTAAGGAGCTAAGTACAAAGAGACATTTTATTGTATGGACTGCTAAGTTAAACCAACATGAAGGTATCTTGATTCCAAAATTTGAGTCTAAGGATATGTTGCTTTGGAAAAGAGATTCTTCTGTTTTCACAGAGGTGAGAACCTGTGGATTGCTTCTAAACCAATATGGTTTCAGGAAACAAGACCCTCTGAAAGGTTTCTGTGAACAACCCAAAAAGAAAATACTTCAACCAACTACTGACTGAGATGAACCTAACACACAAGATACACCATAAAAGACCTGATTATCAGCCCCCCAAATCAGAAGGAAGCAGTATGAAAAAACTATGCCCATATTTCCAAATATTGTCTATAAATGTTGCTTTACATTTAGAGGGGGATACAATATAGGTATGAAAATTTGCATTGGTATGCATTGTTTATTGATACAAATTTTAGGTCAATTTTGTTATATGTATATGTATTTCTGATCTTGATTAAGGTATTATGTTTGTATAGCCCCTTTAACAATGTAATATATAATTAAGAAATATAAGTTAATAGATAACCATTTATAATAGTCAAGCTTGTAGTCATGTTAGTTAGATTTTCTAGGTGTATAGAGATATATTTCAGTTAGATAGGTATTCTTCAAATCTTTCAGAAACCTTCAGAATATGACATTTAAAATGTTTAAGAACTTAAGACTTATGACAATAAGACACATCTGCTCCTGGTAGCACCAAACTACGTCAAGAGGAAGATGGGCATCGAAGAGTTTCCTTATGGAGTTGGTTAGCCATTTGGGCAAGAAACTGCTCTTGCCTGGACTGTTGTATAAACTGGACATGCAGGACCCACACAGATATGACTGCTGAACTTGCCTAAAGGTGAGACGATCCTTCAGGGCTCCTGCTTCATAAAAGAGTCTGCGAGACATTCTGGAGGAGACAAAAGGAAGTGACTGGCAAACTGCCAATATATAGGCAGATCTGTCTTTGAAATTTCCTGCTTCATGGAAAAGTCTGCTGGACACTATGGGCCCATAGGCTTAAGATGGATGCCCTAATGGTCAAAAGAA
Organism: Ondatra zibethicus; assembly: GCA_004026605.1. Lineage (NCBI taxonomy): Eukaryota > Metazoa > Chordata > Mammalia > Rodentia > Cricetidae > Ondatra > Ondatra zibethicus. The sequence goes on along the minus strand of PVIU01012511.1, from coordinate 6,846 downwards.
CTTTGGGTGACTGTTCAGGCAGCAAAATGTCTCTGTCAATTCTAGAGTTTTGGAAGTTGCTTACAGTGTACTTCCTGTTTACTTAGGTAATATCATATCCTTCTGGAGTCTTTGATGGAGTTGAAGAATGTATAGTTACAGTTATAGTTTTCCTTAGTTATTATAAAAGATAAAGTAGATATAAATATTGTAACTGTGATTCTTATTTGATACATGTTTTGTTATATTTAATTTTACTATGTTAAAGTTAAAGCCTTAAACAGAAAAGGAAAATGGTATAGGAGGTCCTTCTTTCTATGTGTTGCTTTCAATAGTTAATAAAGGAACTGCTTCTTTTGTGGGGGGCATATAGAATAGCTACAGGGGAAAAGAGCTAGGCAGGGAAGACGAGGCAGAGGGAGACACCATGGAACCTCCGGAGATAGACGCTGGGAATTTTATCCAGTAAGCCACTACAACATGGCAATACACAGAGTAATAGAAATTGGTTAAATTAAGATGTAAGAGTTAGCCAATAAGAAGCTAGAGCTAACGGGCCAAGCAGTTATTTAATTAATATACTTTTGTGTGAATATTTTGGTTCTGGGTGTCCAGGATGAACAGAGGGTCTCCCCTCCAATATACTTGGACGTAAAATCTCTTTCTGTTTCTGAATCTGACCTGCATGAGAATGATTTTTATCAGGGCCTTCTGAGTGCCAATCTCAGTGTACCCTGCAGGGTTCAGAAGAAGACTTACAGCAACTGCAGGACTTAGATCTGAGGGTATAATGAATTCTCCACTGTGTACTTTTCTGAAGCAGTTTATTGTTTATTGTTTTTCTTTTTTTGCTGTTCCTCTCTTTTTCTGTAATGTTTCCAGTTTATACGTATATACAAAATAAGGGCAATTCTCTGAGCTAGGACACTTCTAAATGGTCCCAAATCTGGTCTATATGAAAGAATCCTTTCCTGATTACATGTCCTGCCAAATAGAACATAGTTTCAGTGAGGTGGCTTCTAATTATTATAGGGAGCAAAGCAGAGATTAGACAGTGGGATCCAAGAGACTGTGTGACTAAATTTCCCACTGGATGTATGGCCCAATATCCCAGTATGTGGAAAGAATTGTACCCAATAGTCCATATATACTCTGTTGAATCTTGCTTCAAGGGAGGGTGCTTATGGCTTCACAAGAGATCTACTGTAAGAATCATCCAATATACAAAAGTGGTAGGCCCATCACCTTACAAACTGGGTTTATTTCTTTCAGAATGCATTCATTCTGGTGGGTCAGTCCTCAGCTCTGTCAGCTGAAATCTCACTGCATGATTCCTCTGAACCACAGCATCTCCCCATTTTAAGTTGAATAAATACAGTGCATGGATGTTTCTCTGGGCAATGAATATTTTAGATCCTAAGTGTCTAAGGATGATTGAATTAGTGGTGAGCATCTGTAGGATTAAGTTGATCTAATAAGTCAAATTTATAATCAAGGCAATAATGAACCATTTTAACTATGAGAGAGCAGTAGCAAGCTGTCTGAAAGTATACACAGTAAGATTCACGTAGCAGAACAGTTGCCAGAAATATGTATAGAGAATGTGATAATATATACATTACAGAATCATGGGCAGAATTTGTACAATTAGTAATCGAACTTTTTTTAAAGGCAGTCCAGGTCCTGGACTTTAGAGTTCAATCCAGAAACAAGTGTAAGTGACATAGAGATGTAGATATCACTAATCATTTCTTTCTGCTGGCATGGGGGTGAAGCTGCAGATTTTAAAGGCTATAACTCAGTGGAAACACAGGAAAAGCAGACTGTTTCAGGGTCTGTGAAGCACTCAGGCAACTTTGGAGCTGTTTGTGTCCAGGGAATGCAATAGGGTCCCTTGGAGTGAGAACTGGAATGCAGGGCACAGAGCTACAGCAAAAAGGTCTCCATGGTAGAGAGATTGACAATATGCAACCTTTTTTCAACTATTAGAATTTCTTCTGGAACAAATATATATTAATGGTAGAAAATGAAGTTAAAGAATTTTAAAGAACTTTTTTTCCTTAGGTATATACTTGGAATTTTTAAGACTAGGGTTTTTGCTGATGATAGAAAGGTATTTCAGGCCAGGGAGAGAGAGAAAGTCTCCCTCCCCCAAAAATAGGTAGGTGGGAAAAAAAGTTGAAAAGTAATATTTATCTGAGTTCATTTTGAACTGTGATGATGTTGGTAGATCTAAATTGATCTTTTGAGGCTCATAAGAACCTTTTTTAAGAGGAAAGATGTTAACTATAATAGGTTATTATTATTTATAGTTTGTATACCTTTAATCCCTGCAATCAGGAGGCAGAGGCAAGCAGATCAGGGAATCTTGTAGAAATGGACACAGAAAGATTATAAAAGCCAGAGGGGATTGAGAACACCTATGAAACAAGGCCCTCTAAATCAATATGAGCAAAACTCAGATGAACTCACATAGACTGAGGTAGCATGCACAGGTAATTTTCTGGTTCTGCATTAAGTTCTCTGTGTATATAATATTTTCCTTTTAGTGCTTGTATGGGATTACACAGTGTGAGAAAGATTGAGTCTGATTCTTCTATTGGACTCTTTTTCTTTTTGGTTTGCCATGTCCAATTTTGATGTGATAGTTCTATCTTAGTCAAATTTATTTTGTTAAAGATGAATAAAAAACATACGTATGTTTTAAAGAATGAATAAATAGCTAGTCACTAGGGGAAAGGCTATCAAATGAACTGTCATTTAAATCTGCTGAAAGAGGGAAAATCAGTTTGTTCCAAAGGAGTGACACTGGGCATAGCAACCAATTTAATGCAGTCTCATGTTCAAGAGTGGTTGACCAAAATACAATGGACTCTACAGTTTTTTGCTGTGTGTTTCATCTGTTCCGAGTTTGGTGTTTTATACAGTTTTCTTTTTTTTACCAGAAAAGGTTTCTCTGTGTATCCTTGGTAGTTCTTTAACTTTTCCTGTAGACCAGACTGGAAAGATCAGTCTGCTTCTGCCTCCCAAATGCTGGAATTAAAGGCAAATGTCAGTACTGCCTGGCTATATTGGGCCTTTGTTTTTTGTTTTTTTTAAGAAAGATTTTAAATTTGGATGGATAGGAAAAGGAAGAGGATATTAAAAGACTAGTGACAGGGGAAGAATGTGGTCAAATTTTAAAACTGATTTTAAATAATGAAAGTATATCCACTTATAAGAAAGTACATGCTCATATTTCTGAGTCTGGGTTACCTCATTCAAAATGGTTTTCTCTAGTTCCTTCCATTTGCATTCAAATTTCAAGAAATTATTATCATTATTTTTTATCACTGAGTAGTACTTCATTGTGTAAATGTACACATTTTCTTCATCCATTCTTCATTTGAGGGTAATCTAGGTTGTTTTCAGGTTCTGGATATTACAGATAATGTTGCTGACTACCCCATCCCACCTCCAAACTTACCTATTCTCCTGCAACCTTGGTGGAACTCTGAAACACACTTGCTACAATGCTGAGGAGACCAAGAAAGCAAAAAAGGAGAGAAGATTAAGAGAGCAGGCTTAGAGGGACCTCAGTGGCTCACTGAGACACAGACATTGAGAGTACAAAGTAAACCAAAAACAGTTCCCACAGATTCTGATAGCCGCTGCAGGGATTGGACCAAGACATTAAACACTGTTGGCCTCATTTGAAGGAAGAGATGAGTAGGTACCAATGCAAGAATTCATCCAAGAGCCTGAAAAGCAATGTAATAACACCAGAACCCAGTGGTCACACAACAGGAAGACTCGATCATTCTAAACCCAGGAGAAGCAGAAGAAAATGACTTTAAACATAACTTTTTTAAAATGATGGAGACCTTTAAAGAGGAAATGAAAAATTCCCATAAATAAATGGAAGAAAAGACAAACAAAAAATTGGAAGAAATTAATGAATCCCTCAAAAAAATAAACCCAATAAAACCAAGAAAAAAATAACCAAACAGGTGAGGCAAACAGTTTAAGACTTGAAGGCTGAAATAGAGGCAATAAAGAAAACACAAAGCAAGGGAACTCTAGATGTGGAAAATCCAGGTAAACAAACATGAACTAGAGAAGCAATTATAACCAATAGAATACAGGAGATAAAAGAAAGAATCTCAGGTATTGAATATACTATAGAAGAAATAGATTCATTGGTCAAAGAAACATTAAATCCAACAAATTCTTAACATAAAACATCCAGAAAATCTGGGAAACCATGAAAAGACCAAACCTAGGATGAATAGGGATAGAAGAAGGAGAAGTTCTCCAGAACAGAAAATATATTCAACAATATTATAGAAGAAAACTATCTCAACCTAAAGAAAAAATATTCCTATGAAGGTACAAGAAGCTTACAAAACACCAAAAAGACTGGATCAAAATAAAATGTCACCATATAATAATCAAAATACAAAACATAAAGAATAGAGAAAGAATATTAAAGACTGCAAAGGAAAAAGGTCAAGTAACATATAAATGTAGATGTATCAGAATTACACATGACTTCTCAATGGAAACCATGAAAGACAGAAAGTCCTGGGAAAATTGCTGCAGACACTAAGAGACCACAGATGCAAGCCAAGACTACCATACCCAGCAAAGCTTTCAATCACCATCGATGGAGAAAATAAGATATTCCATGACAGAACCATATTTAAATAATATGTATTCACAAACCCAGCCCTGCAGAAAGTACTAGAAGGAAACCGCTAACCAAGGAAGCTAACTGCACCCACAAAAACACAGGCAACAGATAATCTCCCACCAGCAAAACCCAAAGGGAAATACACAAACACTACTACTGAAAAATAACGGGAATTAAAACCACTGGTCATTAATATCTACGGACTCAATTTATCTATAGAAAGACACAAACTTAGAGAATGGATCCAAAAGCAGGATCCAACTTTTGGCTGTGTACAAGAAACACACCTCAACATCAAAGAGAGATATTACCTCAGAGTAGAGGGTTGGGAAAAGGTTTTTCCAAATGGACCTAAGTAACAAGTGGGTTTAGCTATCCTAATATCAAACAAAATACATTTTAAGGTAAAAATCAATCAGAAGAATAGAGAAGGACACCTTATACTCATAACAGAATCAATCAAGATGCAGTCTCAATTCTGAACATCTATGCCCCTAATAGAAAAGCATTCACATATGTAAAAGAAACATTGCTAAAGTTTAAATCGCACATCAAATCCCACACACTAATAGTAGGACTTCATGCTCACCAATGCACAGGTTAACCAGATAGGAATTTAACAGAGAAATAAGAGAACTAACAGATGTCATGAATCAAATTGACTTAACAGACATGTATAGAACATTCCACCCAAACACAAAAGAATGTATCTTCTTCTCAGGACCTCATGGAACATTCTCTAAAATTAACCACATACTCGGTAATAAAACAAACCTCCAGAGATAAAAAAAGCACTGGAGTAAGCCCTGTGTCTTATTGGATCACCATGGTTTAAAGTTAGAATTTTACATCAACGCTTCTCCTAGAAAGCCTACAAACTCATGGAAATTGAACAGTGTACTATTGGACCATCCTTGGATCAAGGAAGAAATAAAGAAAGAATTTTGCAAGGAAGATCCACCTGGCTAGCTTAGCCCCAAAATAACCACACAGAAATTGTATTAGTTAAATCACTGCTTGGCCCATTAGCTCTAGCCTCTTTTTGACTAAATATCACATCTTGATTTAACCCATTTTTATCGATCTGTATATGACCATGTGGCATTTGCTTACTGGGAAAGATTCAGCATGTCTGACTCAGGCAGCTCCGTGGCGGCTCTCTGCCTCTGCTTTCTTCCTCCCCGCATTCCGTTTAATTCCCCACCTATCTAAGTTCTGCCCTATTAAGGGCCCAAAGCAGTGTAGTAATGAGGGGAGCGGGCGGGCCGCGGTCCCGCCACCCAGCTCCTGGTTGCATGGCTAGCTTAAACCCGAAATAACCACACCAAAATTATATTAATTAAACACTGCCTGGCCCATTATATCTAGCCACTTCTTGGCTAACTCTCACATCTTGATTCAGCCCATTTCTAATAATCTGTTTGTCATCACAAGGTCATGGCTTACCGGGAAAGATTCAGCATGTCTGACTCTGGCAGGAGAATCATGGCATCTGCCACATTTCCCTTCTTCCCAGCATTCTGTCCTTCTCTACTCCGCCTACCTGATTTCTGCCCTATCAAAAGGCCAAGGCAGTTTTCTTTATTCAACCAATGAAAGCAATACAGATGCAGAAGGACATCCTACACCATTTCCCCTTTTTCTGTTTAAACAAAAAAAGAAAGGCTTTCATTTTAACATAGTAAAATTACATATAACAAAACAGTTATCAAGCAAGAATTACAGTTACAATATTTATATCTATTTTATCTTTTATCATAACAAAGGAAAACAATAACTATCCATTCTTCAACTCCATCAAAGAGTCCAGAAGGATATAATATTACCTAAGTAAACATGAAGTAAGCAACTTCTAAAACACTAGAAGTGACAGAGACATCTTGCTGCCTTTACAGCCATCCAAAGTTCCTCTGGACCATTGGGGCATCCACCTTCAGCTGACAGGCCCATAGTATCCAGCAGACATTTCCATGAAGCAGGAAAATTCAAAGACAGACTCCTTCCTAGGCCGGGAGGGATGGAGGGGGGAGGGCCTTGGACTTCCAACAGGGCAGGGCACCATGCCCTCTTTCAAGGAAGAAGGGGGAGGGAGGAGGGGTGGGGGGGTAGTGGGAGGGGACCGGGAGAAGGGGAAGAAAGGTAAAAATTTTATTTCTTTAATTATGTTCTTGAATGGAAAAAATAAAACAAAACAA